>CANXYC011428827.1:0-12155 GCA_948193065.1 Aleurites moluccanus
TTGAATGGATTATGATATGTTATGGCATGATATAAATATGTGATATAATTGTATGTAGGATTCAGAATCTGTGAGTTCTACGGGTTTATGGTGGCCTTAAGCCTACCCTTACCCTAGGACCGTCGCACCACTGGAGTTGGGGTGGGACAGATTATGAACTTAAACCTAGGCCTAAAAAGAATGAGTAGTATGAATCATTATGTAGATAGGGTTTTCTCCCTAACATGTTTCTGGATTATGTGAGTTTGATAATTTTATGGCAGAAGGAAATATGCAA
This sequence comes from Aleurites moluccanus, assembly GCA_948193065.1. NCBI lineage: Eukaryota > Viridiplantae > Streptophyta > Magnoliopsida > Malpighiales > Euphorbiaceae > Aleurites > Aleurites moluccanus. Next base: position 278 of record CANXYC011428827.1, read on the forward strand.
ACAATTGATACAGTTGATGGGTTGGGACAAGATTAATGCCCTGCAAGTTCTAGTTTTTGAAGCCCTAACTATTCAGTTCCTTATGTCCTATGAGGAGGGAGAAAACGACTTAATGAGATTCACCATACTTAGAAAAAGGTACATAATCTTTGTTACTGAGTGTAATGATATTTTGGATTTTCCAAATGAGGGGTACACTAATATAGCTCGTCATTGGGACCAAAATGGAGCTTGGAACTCGTTCACAAGTGGAGATACATTTGACTCCAACCTTACTAGAGATACCATTTTCATTGATCCATTATTGCGTTTAATTCATAGGATTATGACTTATTATCTTTTTGAAAGGGGGCATAGCCATGATAAAGTAACTATGGTAGACTTATTTATTATTTGGTGCGTGATTACTTGTCACGACCCGGTTTCCCGGACCGCGACGGTCCTAGGGCACGGGAGATGCCAATGGTGACCAGCACCCGTAGAACCCAGTATCACATGCACAATCTATAAACCTCTATATATTATTCATTTTAGTTATTTACCATCCATTATATTATCCTGTAATTCATTCTGTAAGTCTGCAATTAGCTGTCATCATCACAATATCATAATAACTTATCATGCATCATCATATAACATCATCAATATAATAATATCATCATCAATATATCATATACAATGTTCATCTCCTAGCTAACCCAATACATACCCATAGAGCAGCTAGATAATAAACACCAAAATAATAGTAATACAGTAATCCAAAAAATATACATCAAAGACTGTGGCAGATATCCCGGGATGACAGAAAATAGGAATCTGCAATCTACTCCTCTCTTGAAATCGGTAAACAAATAAACGGTGAGTATAGATGATACTTAGTTAATTTACAAGCATCACAATAAATAATAGTCTATAACAATGGTATACACATGTTAAGGAATAAAGGTACATTATCAATTGGTTAAGTTACAAAATCAATGTCAGATGTCAATAAGAATAACAACGGTCATATCCAATCAGGGAAATCAATATGATAAGACAGATAGAGGGCCATGAACACGTAGACTATGTATAATCACACAGTCGATCACATATCATATAGGCATAAGACTGATCAGATCCTATGGCTAGAACCAATAACCCTTCCCAGCTAGGGAATCAATATCAATGTGCACATTGTCGACAGTATGTACCCATTACCCTATCGGTGAGGCAGCTCTGTCAAACCATATTTAGGTCAATAGAAATGGATAACATGTCAATAGATACCATTATGCAATGATGGTATCATCAGTATCATATGAATCAATGGCATAGCAGAATACAATATATATATAAGGATAAAGGTTACGGTAAACAATAAAAGTATCGAACAAAAATTGGTTCGGTGGCAGAAAATGGTAGGTCAATTGGCATGCCAACATCGCTGGCGACAATGGCATTCAATTGGTAGGCTTGTGGCATACAAACTAATAGGCCAATGGCAAATGAACTAGGCATTTCATGGAACATATGGTGGGCATACAATGGCAAGCCAATAGGTTAGGTTATGGTTCAAATTTGACTTGCCCATTCAAATCAACAACAAACGACATTGCAATAACAAGAAAGGTATTCAAAGAAACACAATTAAACAATGTCAAATGGATCAAATTGGCAAGGAAAAACATGGTAAAATCAAACAAATTCCAAAGGCAATTGAAAGTCAATGTGGTTTGGCCACAAAGTGATTTTCACAATTGGTTTCTATTCATCAATTCAATGATTTAGGCATGTCAAATGATGCAATGTAAACTCACCTGATGCTTCAAATCACTTTGAATAGCCCAATTCTCATCCATTACACTTTAGTCCTTAAATCTTCTGTAATTTATTTTGTCAATTCTGTCTGGAATTAGATATCAGAGTAGGGAGTCAATAAACTTATTTTAATTTATTCTTATTTATAAAAATGATTATGGAGTCATTCTATAACCCCGGCCGACCAATTTTCACTATTCACCTTAAACTTCCATTTATTTATAAAAATGTCATTACTTACTTTTTCAGTGTTCCTGAATGATTTTCACTTCTTTCTTTTTACCAAAATTAAACATAAATTACGGTCATCTTTTACCCCCAGATCAACTTTAGAAATTCTTCCGTTGACCGGATTGTTAATTTCTCTGCAGTGTTCCCGACACCGCCGCTTTCAGGAAAAGTTTCAAATTCACTTTGAGGTAAGGAATTATTTTGTTAAGTTTGATTGATTATTTAGGTGTTATTTAGGTTCAATTGAATGGGTTTATAGTTAATTTACACCAATTTATTCAATTTTGTAGAAATCCCTAAATTGTGTTGGCTATTTGAAGTTGTAAGATATGATATGTTGAATTAGTATTAGGTTTTGTTAATTTATGTTAGAATTAGCTAATTGGATGTGAATGGATAACTAATTGATGGATTAATTGATGTAGAATTGGAGATTGGACAAAGGTAAATTTCAAAGTAAGCTATTTTGGCTATTTGGTGGAAATCCACTGTCAAGATCTGGTTTTTCGGACTGCAACGGTCCTAGGGCACGGGAGATGCCAATGGCAACTGACACCCATAGAACCCAGTATCACATGCACAATCTATAAACCTCAATATATTATTCATTTTAGTTATTTACCATTGATTATATTATCCTGTAATTCATTCTGCAAGTCTGCAATTGGTTGTCATCATCACAATATCATCATCAATATATCATATACAATGTTCATCTCCTAGCTAACCCAATACAAACCTATGGAGCAGCTAGATAATGAATACCAAAATAATAGTAATACAGTAATCAAGAAAATATACATCAAAGACTGTGGCAGATATCCCGGGATGACAGAAGACATGAGTCTGCAATCTACTCCTCTCCTGAAATAGGTAAACAAATAAACGGTGAGTATAGATGATACTCAGCTAATTTACATGCATCACAATAAATAATAGGCTATAACAATGGTATACACATGTTAAGGAATAAAGGTACAGTATCAATTGGTTAAGTTACAGAATCAATGTTAGATGTCAATAAGAATAACAATGGTCATATCCAATCAGGGAAATCAATATGGTAAGACAGATAGAGGGCTATGAACACGTAGACTATGTGTAATCGCACAGTCGATCATATGTCACATAGGCATAAGACTGATCAGGTCCTATGACTTGAACCAATAACCCTTCCCAGCTAGGGCATCAATATCAATGTGCACATTACCGACAGTATGTATCCACTACCCTGTCGGTGAGGCAGCTCTGTCAAACCACATTTAGGTCAATAGAAATGGATAACATGTCAATAGATACCATTATGCAACAATGGTATCATCAATATCAATATGATCAATATCTTTCAAATCAAGTATCATATAAATCAATGGCATAGCAGAATACAATATATATACAAGGATAAAGGTTACAGTAAATAATCAAGGTATCGAACAAAAGTTGGTTCGGTGGTGAAAAATGGCAGGTCAATTGGCATGCCAACATCACTGGCGACAATGGCATTTAATTGGTAGGCCTATGGCATACAAACCAATAGACCAATGGAAAATGAACTAGGTATTTCATCGAACATATGGTGAGCATACAATGGTAAGCCATTAGGTTAGGTTATGGTTCAAATTTGACTTGCCCATTCAAATCAAAAACAAACCACATTGTAATAACAAGATAAGTATTCAAAGAAACACAATTAAACAATGTCAAATGGATCAAATTGGAAAGGAAAATATGGTAAAATCAAACAAATTCCAAAGGCAATTGAAAGGCAATGTGGTTCGGACACAAAGTGATTTTCACAATTGGTTTTCATTCATCAATTCAATGATTTAGGCATGTCAAATGATGCAATGTAAACTCACCTAATGCTTCAAATCACTTTGAATAGCCCAATTCTCATCTATTACACTTTGGTCCTTAAATCTTCTGTAATTTATTTCTGTCTGAAATTAGATATCAGAGTTGGGAGTCAATAAGCTTATTTTAATTTATCCTTATTTATAAAAATAGTTCTGGAGTCATTCTGTAATCCCGACTGACCAATTTCCACTATTCACCTTAAACTTCCATTTATTTATAAAAATGTCATTACTTACTTTTTCAGTGTTCTTAAATGATTTTCACTTCTTTCTTTTTACCAAAATTAAACATAAATTATGGTCATCTTTTATCCCTAAATCAACTTCAGAAATTCTTCCGTTGATCGGACTGCTAATTTCTCAATAGTGTTTCCGACACTGCCGCTTTCCGAAAAAGTTTCAAATTCACTTTCTAACTGTGTCTCTGAAATCATTTTCCACCATTTCATGACTAATGGACCACATACTGAGAATTAATTCATGCATGATAGTTATAACTTTCTAAGGTATTACATTACTAGTTAGAGGATTAACATTGAGCATTGGATGATGACCCAATTTTTAGTTGAGATTTTGGCAAGAGGATACATTGGTGTAGGGAATATTGTTACTATACTAACTGATGCTCTAATTAAGGATTTGAATAGTTCAAGATTTACAATGAAAAGAATCTCTAGTGGAAATATTTTTGTTATCTAATGTATGATTAATATGGGCCTAATTTATAAAGATGGATTTAATTATGAATAACTCAAAACTCTTGACCAAAAGCAACCACTCCCTAAGAGAGTTAAAATTGAATCCTAAAAAAAAAAAAAAAATAGATGCATCTAGCAGTGGTAGTGTAATAGGGGCCCTTTATGACTGAGCTAGTATTATTGCAAGGAAAGACGTATTTGAGGCGAGGGTGATGGAGTCCCTAAATATAGTCATGAAGCTATTATTACTATCTTGGCATATTTGAATATTTGAATAATTTATTTTTATTGTTGATTTTGGAACAATTTTATTATTTGAGTTTATTTTTAATTTTTATTAGTACAATTTTATGGTAGTTAAATTTAAATTTTGAATTTTATTATTACTTACAAATAGAATTTATTATGGGCATCAATTATTAAGTTTTATACTTTCAATCATTTTAAATTCATTACTTAAATTGATTAATGTATTAATTTATTTTAATGAAATTTTTATATGCATATATGGTTACTTGTTTGAATATTTCACTTACCTAATATTTTTCCTATTATTGAGTTAATTTTCTTGAAACTAATTTTAAAGAGAATTTCACACAACTACACTAACATTGTAAGTTGAAATATTCTACCCTTTTAGTTAAGATGCATTAAATAAATATATCCCTTCAAATTAAGGACAATATGAAATTTAAGTGTATGGGAGGGAATAAATAAATTTTTATTTTATTATCTTATTTGTATTATTTGCTTTATTTTTGTTAATTTTAAATTTTTGTATCTAATAAAATATATAGTTTGTGAATATACTTTAATTTTGATATATGAACTTGTGAAATAGATAGTGTTGAAATAATTATATTTAATAATCTATTCCCTACTAGTTATATACTTGATATTTAATTTTTGAAATTTTAATTTCATATGGTGATTTTTCCTTCTCTAGTTTTTAGCCTATTTTTGGATTGATAAAATTAAATCAGTATTATTTTTTTTTTAGTGTTGACCATCATATTGAAATTATTCTAAAACTTGTTAGTGAATACTTGTTGAGATCACATAAATGTAGAGATTTTGAATTTTGAATATAATGAAGGCAAATTAGGGATAATCATTTAGTTTAAAAATTCTACCTTAGTGAATTCCATCAAATGAATCCCTTTGAACTTATTATTATTATATATCATTTTCTTTGAAAATATCTCTACATGAGCTAGCCATTAAAATTTCAAAAGCATTTTAATGACGTATGGGAGTATTGAATAAGTGTGAGGATTTTATGTATGGGTAGTTATTTGAATTAATAGAATAATTGAGTTTAATTTGTATTATATTTATGTCTTTTATATTTTGAAAAATTATTGAGACATGTGTAATATGCAACTAAAGAAAAGAAAAGAAAAGTTGCAATAAATAAAAGAAAAGAATAAAAGAAAAGATATATATATATATATATATATATATATATTATACAGATTTTTAAGTCATAAATATGAGGAATAAAGGATTAGATTTATAATTGAATTTTGGGTCTAAAAAGATTAGTGAGTGTTTCATTATCATTTTTATCTGTATTCATTGTAGGGATGCTTTTGAATCTTTTTAATCTATTTTTACCTTTCTTTCCTACCCTTTTTACCCAAGCCCCAATACAACCAAATGAAATGAGTTTCGAATTTAAAATTTTGAAATTGTGATTAGGTGATGGAGATTGGATGAATTATCAAGCTTATGATAATAATGATGCATGATTTGGTTTTGAGTGTTTCAAATTGCTATCCCTTAAATATTTAAAAGAATGTGAGGATTTAGAGAATCAATTTTTGTCACCATGTTGAATTTTTAATTTTAAATTTTGATGTCTTTTATGTATATTGTAAGGGTTATAAATTATTGACATTTAATTATATTAAATACTTAATATTTTACTTGTGATATATTTTAATACTTGAGATTATTTTTAAAACTAGGCATGTCTTTTATTTTATTTTGCTTGAGGACAAGTAATGACTTAAGTATGGGGTTGATCTATATATTTTTGTCACTATTTTTCTTATATATTATATTTAATTACTTTTTAGTTTTATTTGATAGTATTTTTAATAAATTGCTAATGATGTCTTGACTATAATTTTTCTATATTTTTTATCCTTTTCAGGTATTTTTAGAAAGAAATTATGCAAACCAGGAGTTTAGGTCAAAAAGAGACTTAAACAAGGATTGAAAAATCAAATCAAGAGCAAATTAGGCCTGAGCCCGAGAAGAGGTTGAGCAGCATGGCCCAAGCACACTCATGCCATCAAAAGCCACCATACACCCGTGCTTGGACCATAAAGTCATGCCACACTTTCACTCCTCCATATAGCCATGCTCAACCCTACATAGTCATGCCAACCACTAATACACCTATGCTATCCTCCAATACGGCTATGCTAATCCAATCAGTCTCCAACACCCTTATATTGTTCCTAATACAGCCGTGAAGCAAAGTTCAGGCACACCAGATACGAACTTGTCAAGCCCGTGGCCCAAACACTTCAAGCAGTCCAAGGAGCAATATAGCAAGAGCATAATTTCTCAAATGATCTCACTCACGTATTGGATACAGACACGCTCATATCACACTATATATTACCCAGCCAATATTCAACGTGGTTCGAATTTTAAACAGAGATAGATTTGATTTATAGGTTAAACAAGGAAAGCTAATTTCTGGAAATTAATTTTTAGACAAATGGAGCAAATGAAGGAGTGTAGTTTTCTTGCCAAATAAAGATTAAGGAGAAAATAAAAAGGAACTCACTGATACAGAAGTGTCATCCTCTCCACTCTTCCTCTCCTCCCTTTTCTATTTCTCAGTTTCTTTAGCCAAGAACATTTAGTTAATTTAGGGTTTTATTTCTATTATATTTTGGAAGTCCCTCTGGCAACCAAGAGGGAGGGTGAATTGGTTGTTTAACAAATTAAGGAAAAATTAAAAATTAATCACAAAATAAAATAGCGGAATCAAGTAAACCACCAATTCAATAATGAATGTTTATGCATGTATGAATGAGCAAAATATTAAAAGTGTAGGAAAGAAAGAATCAAACACAAGATTTATAGTGGTTCGGCCAACCCTTTCTTACGTCCACTTTTTAAGATCATAATTGAGTATTTGACTCCAATCCTTTTACGAGTGTAAGATCAAACCCAAGTATTTAGGCTCACACTCAAACCTTTATGAAGTGTTTTCAAAGGCTTACACTTCAAACCTTCACAAGTGTTTAATCCAAGGCTCACACTCAAACCTATACAAGTATTCTACTAAGGCTCACACTCAAACTCTTTACAAAGTGCAATAAATAAGCTTTTCAAGCTATAAATATAAATAATTTGGTGCAATAGCTCAATAATAAGTTCTCAAATGTTATTCTCTTATTTTTTTAGCTTCCCACCAACTCATATTTATAGTCTCGAATGAAATATAGTCGTTATGCCTCTTAAATGCCTTTCAACAGCTTTTCCAACGGCTTGTTTTTACGTCTAATTTTCCAGAGTAGCGGGCACTATACAAAAGTAGCGATGCTACTTATTTAAGTAGCGGGCGCTACATCCTTAGTAGCGGGGACTACACTTTCAAATTCATGTTACTGGATCTTCTGAATTGAATGTACCGGCTGTGAATAATAAATAGTAGTTGCTACTTAGTTAATAGCGGGCACTACATCAAAGTAGCAGGCACTACTCTTTTGCGCACTCTGACCTTGAGCTTCTGGACCTTTTGGATTTAAAATTTGCAGCCGTGAATACTATGTAGCGGCTGCGACTTTCTTAGTAGCAGGCATTACTTGCTTAGTAACGGCTACTACTTTCCTTCAACCTGCAACTTGAATTCTATTTTTTTGCATTTCTCAAATATGCTCCCCCTTAACATATGCACTCTATCAAATTGTGTTAAATTTAAGTAATTTAAACATGCCATCAATCAATTTCATACATAACAATTATTTAAATTGTAAAAGGGGTAAGAGGTAATATTTGTTTACCTCTCATACTCTCTTCCATTGTGGCTATCTACCATTGCTCCATATATAGTGTCTTTTATCATATGACCTCTTGATATTGTTGAATGCTTCATAACCTTTGGTTCATGGTCTATATGTCATTCTATTTCCATATGCTTCATATGGTTTTGTTTGCACCATTTCTCCTATGTGGAGGTTGATAGACCATTTTTGTTCCATCATTCTTCTTTAAAAATTTATGCATAGAAAAAGTAGAAGAATGCATTTTTGGTACCCTTTTTTCTTTAGGTCCATAAAGGTTAGCATTAAGAGCAATTGAATTAATATAACCTAGATGCAATTTTCTAACATGGCATCTATATTTCATGTGACTAACTTTACCACAATAATGACACCTCATATTTTGATGAACATCATTTCTTGGTCTAAATTTGGGTCTTGACTTATATTGTGGTCTTAATCTAATGTATGCAAATGAAGGTCTTTTTTGGCCCCATGCCTTAGGCATGTCATTTTTAGGTCTCATGGCCTTATATGGAGGCATATGTGGCACATGTGAAGTGGAGATTGATGCCTTAACAAAAGTGACTTTAGAAGTGGATGACTTACTGTCATACCCTATAAATTCCTAACTCGCATGCATGATTTAGTTCTCAGTTTGTGGTTCAAAAGTCTTGAAATGATGGAAAATAATTTTAGAGACAGTTAGAAAGCAAACTAGTTTCTTTTCCAAAAAGCGGTTGTGTCGAGAATACTGCCGAGAAATTAGCAGTCTGATCAATAGAAAAATTTCTGAAGTTGACCTAGGGGGTAAAAATCACTATAAATCATTTGTAATTTTGGTAAAAAGAAAGAAGTGAAAATCATTAAAAAGTAACTAATGGCAAAATCGTAAATAAATGAAAGTTTAAGGTGAATAGTAGAAATGGGTCTGTCGGAGTTACAGAATGACTCCAAAACTATTTTTATAAATAAGTATAAATTAAAATAAGCCTATTAACTCTCCACTTTGAATTCTAATTCCTGACAGAATTGATAGAATAAATTACAGAAGATTTTGGACCAAAATGTGATATATGAAAGTTTGGGAATTAAGTTGTAATTTGCCAAATTAATTTTAATATATATTTGGCACTTAGAAAATTTGTTGCATTTTCTTCTTCTCTTCATCTCCATTGCCGAAACCTTCCCCTCCCTTCTTCCTTCTCATTTCTTCATTTCCAACCTAATTTCTTTAAGAAAAATCATAGAAAACTTAAGCCTAAACCTAGTTTTACCTATCTCCACCATTAATTTGCAAGAAGGAGCAAAAAAACTTAGGTTTTGGTGGCTTCATCCATTCGTCCACAACACTCCATTTAGGTAAGGATGTGTTTTGTGTGATTTTATTGATCAATTAGATGTTATTTAGGTTAAATTTGATGGGTTTGTAGTTAGATTGCATCAAATGATGCTAATTGATAGAAATGCCTAATTTGTCTAGCTATATTGAAGTTGTAAGAAATGGTTTGATGATTTAGTGTTTGATTTTATTAATTGATGTTAGAATATGTTAATTGTATGTGAATAGGTGATTAATTGATGGTTTATTTGATGTAGAACACAATTGTTGACATAAGTGTGCTATTTGGCTCAATTGGGAGATTTGGGTGAAAAACTTGATTCCAAAGCAATTTGTAGTATTAGGTTAGTCTATATTGCATCATTTAACTTGTATATTGCATTGGAATTGAAATTTGAAACCTCCCTTGAATGACCTATTTTGACCGAACCCTTTGTTACTATTCACCCTTTGATTTTGCTTGGTTTTCCATGGTCAATTTGATCCATTTTGTTATTGTTTCTTTGATGCCTATACCCTTATAATGTAGCTTGATATTGATTGAATTGGGCAAGTCAATTTTGCACCCTAACCTAACCTATTGGCTTGCCATTGTATGCCCACTATGTGTTTGATGAAATGCCTAGCTTATTTTATCATTGGCCTATTGTTTTCATTCCATAGGCCTACCATTTGAATGCCATTGTCGCCAGCGACGTTGGCATGCCAATTGGCCTATCGTTTTTCGTCACCGAACTAACTTTTGTTTCATGATATTCTTAATTGCAAAACCATTTGTCATTGATTGTATGTTACCTATAGCATTGCCATTGATCTTATTGATATTTAAATTGACTGATATTGGACTTATTGATATGGAGGATGCCATTGTTGCATAATGGTATCCATTGATATGTTATTCCTTGACAATGATCCTTACGTGGCTTGACAGAGCTACCGACCCGACAGGGTAGTGGGAAAATACTATCGGCGATGTGCACATTGTATTACTGATGCCCTAGTTAGGAGGGGTTATGGTCCTGGCCATAAAACCTGATCAGTCTTATGCTCACTGATACTGATATGCTACTGGAGACCTATATGTTCGCATATGGTCCATACTGTTCACTGGAGATTGTATGATTTCATACAGTCCATTCCTGTATCCGTCTTTCCATATGATACCGAGCCTATATTGTATTTCTTGGCTATACTGTACTCTGATATTGATTCTGTATACTGTTATTTGTTCTATTGATACCATTGCTTCATTGATATCTACTATTTATTGTTGATGCATATAGATTCACTGAATATCATCTATACTCACCCTTTCATTGTTTAACCATTTCAGGAGAGGAGTAGGCTGCAGAATCCCGTCGTCTATCATCCGCAGATTTTTGCTACAGTCATCTGACATATATATTCTGTTTTGTATTATATTTTTATGTTCATAATCTAGCTGCTCCATAGGGTATGTATGGGTTAGCTAGGAAATGAACATGTATGTCACGACCCAGTTTCCTGGACTGCGACGGTCCTAGGGCACAAAAAATGTCAATTGCGACCGGCACCCGTAGAACCCAGTATCATTACATAGTCTATCAATCTCAATATATATAATTCATTTATTAATTATTTTAAATTACCATCCATCATGCAATTCTGTTATTCATTCTCTTATTTTGTCATTCATTCTGCAGTTGGCTGTATCATTCACATATCGCATCATAATCCATCTATAACTCCATATATAATTATCAATATATATTATATGTAATATTAATCTCCTAACTAACCCATACATACCCATGGAGCAGCTAAATAAAGAAACCTCAAATATAAATACAGAAATCCAAAATTTATACATAATAAACTGCAGCAGAAATCCACGGAATACAGATGTTGAGATTTTGCAACTTACTCCTTTCCTGAAATGGGGTAAACAAACAAAAAGGTGAGTAT
>CANXYC011428975.1:0-50613 GCA_948193065.1 Aleurites moluccanus
GGAGTACATATAAATTAAAGGCAAAAAGAGTCAATTACAGTAACATTAAACCATGAAATTAGAATAAACTTCATTTCCTATTAACCAACTACACCAACAACTGAAAAATAAAAACATTACTTATTTTTTCATTGCCCAGCATGAACAAACAACAGGAATACCTACAAAGAGTGCAACAACTCCCCAAACAAATAATTTCCCAATCTTCATCATCATCTGCATCTTTTCCATTTCTTTTTTCTCCCTTTTTAATCTCTCGGTCTTCCTCAACAGTGCATTTATCACATTTTTTGCTCTTTCAGGAAATTCAAGATCAACCCACATAAAAAATTTACATCTTCCTCGCGTAGTATGAAATAATTAAAACATCAAAGTATCAACTCTTGAACAGAACATGCAAGACAAGAAATAATAAAATCTCACTTACCCCGTAATATCGACATCCATAAAATCGCCAACCTGGATTAACTTCTGTCCATGATGTTTGAAGGGGTGATTCTTCGCCACAATCGCAAATCGGAGTCCCATATGCAGCCATAAACTCAGCAACACCATAATACTCATCTGAAGAGGTCATCATTCTTAACTTTGAGAAGAAAACGGGCTTCAACCAGGTATTTGATAGAGAAATTTAAGATTTTTTTCTTTGAATCTAGAGTTTAAAACCTTCTTCTCATTTGAAAGAAGGTTTCAAGATTTATTGATGATATGAAATGATGTTCTTGAATGACAAGAAGCAACTTTTTTGATTCAATTTTCAAAGCTAAACACACGCGTCCGAACTAAATTTTTAGAGCATTGGTGTCCTAGGTGGCAATGTTTAAAAGAAAAATATTGTCATGTAGGCTGTCCGTTAAATAATTTGACAGATTTGTAACAGAAGCACTTTAAAGTGCGCAAAGTATTAAGTTTGAGTATTTTTAAATAACAAATTGAAATTAGAGTACCATAATATGCGTGAGTTATAAGTTGGAGTATCACGAGTGAAATTAACTCAATTTTATCTTAATATATAATTCATTCATCTATGCTGTTATTCAAACTCAATATTTGATTTAAAATACATATAGTCTCCTTAATATGATAGATGAATTATATAAATTCATTATATTATGATTTTTCAGATTGTCAAACATTATGCATCTTAATTTCTTTATATTATTTTTAAGATGCAATTAATAAATCTCTACACCAAAATTCAAATAATTAAAAGTTTGAAACTGCCGCTTCAACCTCTTATGATGCTATCATGTTATTCTTCCATCACACATATTTTATCATAGGCAACCCTTAAATCAACATTAGCCAATGAATATTCATACTCTCAATCAATGTTATTATTATCTGCATCACTATATACCAATTTACATGTCACTATCAATTCCAAAAAGCCTTTTTTGCATTATAAATTCATTAAAAGGAAATAAACATTAATTAACCTCTCACTAATTAAACCACCACCCAAAAGTTTAAAAAAAAAAATTATTTTTTTGAAATTTAAAGAAATTAACATTTGGATCTTCATTTTTTCATAAAGTATTTATTAAATCCATAATATTTGATTCCATCATAAAAAAATAATTTTTTTGTCATTTTTTTTTCCAAATTATTAGTTAAATAAATTAAAAAATAAAATAAAATAACTTATTTTTCTACAATATTTTCATTTTCAACCTCTATATTTTTTCTTTTATTTTTTTTCTTCATTTTTTCCATAATTTATAGCTATTCAAATGTGCAGAAATCTTTTCTATTTATATGGTTTGATCAAAATGGGGATAGATTTCACTATCATCCTTGTCTTCATAGTTCTATCATCGTTCTTCATCGTTTCATTTTATCCCAGTAACTGAAGCACTACCTCTTGTTGCCAATGCTTGCAATGAGATATTTTTCTTTATTTTTTATTTTTTATTAATTAGTTAATGAATTAATTTTGCTAAAGTTCAGGAATAAAATAGTATTTTACCTAAGAAAAAAAAAGGGGTTTCTCTTTTTCTTTTTTATGCACGCGCACATATTCATAGTTTTAAGGTGATTTGATAATTAAGGGAGACATTTAATTTACAAGGAAAGAAAATTAATATATTTTACTATAAAATCTAAGATTGAGCATTCAGTGGATTAAATCAAATTAAATTTTAAAAGAATTAAATTAATTAAATATAAAATTTAAATAATTAAACTAAAATTATTTGTATAATTAATAAACTGAATTGATATTTTTACAAGACTATCTAAATTAAAACCGATATATTTTTATTTGGTAATTAGATTAATTTAATTTTTTAAATAAAAATATAAATAGTTGTTGAAATATATATTTTTAATATATATATAATTTGATTAATTCGATTATTTTAAATATTTTAACATAAATTAAATCGAATCGAATAAATTAAAATTTATAAAAATTTAAATCGAATTAAATTATGAAATTAACAAAACCTTATAAATGAAATGAAATGAAATACAATTTAATTTTCAATAATGCTTATTTTTTACTCAACCCCTAATATATTCCATAGATTATAATTAATAGGTATTTGTGAGAATAATTAATAGGTAGGGAGGTTTGTTAGAAGAGAACTCAGGGATGGGGTGACCCGCCCAGTGGGCACCAAATGATGATACGCACTTTCATTTTTGGGCCTCATCATCATTCTCTTCATTTCTTCTTTAATTATATTATATTTTTAGTCTTTTCCATCTTTCTTAGCTATATATTAATTTTTTTTTTTTAAATACAGATTCCCAATTTTTATTTTACAATTAATATGATTAATTTTATTTTAAAATTTATAATTGCCTCTGTTTCTCTCGACACGTGCATTCTTTATATATTAATTATAAAATTTCATCATAAAATATAAATATATCTTACTATTTGGATCACCATTTATATAAGTATAATAATAATTAATTAATATATAATAGATTTTGTAAACGAGTTTATCTGTTTTACAATGATACTTAAAAAAAAAAATCAAAATTTCAAATTTCATTTGTACATTTTTTTATTTTTTATTTTTTTGTGTTGGATTCCAAGTTCCCATTTATTCTTGATTTTCCTTCAAATCAAATGACTTCATTTCACATGTTTTTGGTGTGTCTCCTGGTCCAATCTACCGTAGTAGATATGGTCGAAATTGGACGAATCTAGAGTTGGATTGTAGGTTTCCATTTGTGCTCGATCTTGCTTCAGATAAAGTGACTTTATTTCAAATGTTTGTTGTGTGCCTCCTGGTTCAATCTACTATGGTAGATGGTTTAAGCTCAATATTGAATTCCCATACTCTTATACTGCAACTGACCCGATTATCAACTTCATTACACCTATATGTCATGTGAACGTGAATTGGCGCGTACATGTGACTTATTACTGCTAACAGTCGATAATTGGAATTATCATAATGTTTTCGGCATATTAGATCTCACTGTTAGATAATCAAATGCTCATGCCAGATTTAACTAGTGCTAATCATATTGCCGCTTTGCTCAAGTATCTATCGGGTGAAGAATATTTTAATGGAAAGGTTGGGTGTTACTCCAACGTCGCTCTTGATTCTTGGGAAGATGATATGACAACAATACAAGAAAGCATTTTTTTTAATGATGGGTTGATATGATGAGGTTTCTGCATGCACAACATATTATCCTCTACATGCTACTTTGACCCATGAGCTTAGTATCTACAAGGAACTCATGAATGATATGCTTTAGCTGCTTTTTGCGAGTTTTCTTGTTATCATGCCTTTCGTATTGAGGCTTAAACCTAGATTATGTCACATAAGAGGTTCGAACATTATATCAGAGCTAAACAAATTCATGCACAACCTCCTGTTTATCATAGTTTGGATTAGACTTTCTATTTTTTTTTTCTTTGTTTTGGGTTTACCTTTAATTTTTTAACTTTTCGCTTAGTATGGGTTTAAATCGAGACTTCAATTCTCTCTTCGCTTAGTATTTTATAATTATATTTTTAAATAAAATATATATAATAATATATTTTATACATATATTATATTTTTTTTAATAAAAATATAATTTTTATATAAATATATATATTTTTTACTCTTAAAAAATAAGTGTATATTGGTGACCCACATCCAAATTCATCCTGCTCTGCCTTTAAACCCACCTCATTCCAATATTAGAGAAATAAAATATAAATATATACCAATTGAATCTATCGAATCAAACCAAATCAATTAAATTAAATCTAAATAGATAGTTTCATAATTTATATAATTTGATTTGATTTAAAAAATAGAATAAACTAAAAGTTTGGTTTAATTTATAATTTGAGTATTTTTTTCTGATTTTAAATCAAACCAAACCAATATATATATATATTATTTTTTACCATTATTACAATTATATATTTTATTTTATTTTATATATAACCACATATTTTTTTAGCCTAATATTAATTTAAAATTTTAAAAAATATCATCTATAAAAATTAATTAGAAATAAATAAAAAAAAAATCTAATTTTTTTAAAAAATAAGTTTTAGGCGTGATTAATGGAATAGACAAGTTTTGAGTTGTACAATATTAAACTATTTTTGAATTTTTTTTTTTATTATCAATAGTTTAATTGTGTTTTCCTTAAATTTATAATTAAAAAAAATGATAATTTATAATAAAAAAAATCAATTTAAAATTGACAAATCAAAAATATTTAAATCAAATCAAATAAAATTAAAACTGATAATTTAATTATAATAATAATTTAATTTGATTTAAAAAAAATTTAAACTAAAAATATTAATTTAATTTAATAATAATCTTTCAAACCGAACCAATATCACCCCTAACTCACACAATACTCTATCACTGTCCATCCCAAGTAGGACTTTCAACTTTTGATTCACAAGTCACCAGGGCCCTATCTCATAATGTACATATTGTAAATTGACAACCTCAATAATACATCTCCTTGACCCATAATAAACCACCTTAAAAAACTAAACTTTAGGCTGTTCTCTCTTCCTATCTCTGCTCCTACAGCTTGGATCTTCCAGTTCATGGCTGCCACTACCTCCACGAGTTGCACTGGGTTTTTCAATTTCCGTTCAAATTCAGAAGAGGGCAGGGTCCGAACCTCTTCGAGCCATGGTTCACCTGGGTGTGGAAAGCTTGATGGGGTTGCTATGTGGTTGATCAATGGGGTGGCAAGTGCATTTTTTGCTTCTTTAGATAGGTGTTCTTGCATCCGTATAGCCACAGAAGATGATGGCGATGAAGCAAATGACGCGCCGTTGATTCTCAATGACGGAAACATGAGGGAAGGTGGTACCACTCGTCGGAGAAGGACTGGGAAAGGCAAGAAACAAAGTACTACTGGAGTATTTGATGAGTACTAGTAAGTAGGCAAAACGAGAATGTGAGTTTTGGTAAGCTAATTATGCGGGTTGTGGGATGTTGTTTAAGGTTGTTTTTTTATGGTTTTGGAAGAGGATTGGGAAATTAATGGTAATTAATCATAATTATTATATGTTTTATGGGTTTGAACTTTGAATATCTCTTATATGCAAATGATCAAATGAATTAAAGCAATTCAATAAGTGATTTATTAAACTTTTATATTCATAATTAAATTACTTAGTGGATTTTTGTCAATTTCATGCTTTTGGGTTTTTGAATTGGTAAAAATTGGTCCAATTCTTCAGAGTTTTAGCTTTTGGAAGCTAATTTCGTTATTGAATAATTGATATTCAAGTTGGCAAATATATAATCCATTTGTTATTAATTACATGCACATTGCCCTTCTAACACCTTTCAAGTTTGGCACATGCTATGCCCAATTGCAACAAATCAATTATTGATTATCTAGTGATAATGTCTAGACATATTAATTTACTTATCTGAAAATTGATTATCTAGTATAAATTATTAAGGCCGGCTTTATTACTGTTATTATTATTATTTCTAGTGAATTACAACAGTACTGCTGGTGCTGTTACACTACATGCCCACCCATTATATGCTTTGATATTTTGATCTTAGAAAATAAAAAGATAAAGTAAGAAAATAAAGTAATAAAGTTGCTTTAAATATTCAAAAAAATATTTTTGTCTATGAATTTTGAATGATATTGCTATTTAGCTTACCATCATGTTGTTTGTTACCTAACTTTCTTTTACTTTTCTTTTTCTTTTTCTTCTAACCTTCCACACTAGGAATCCAATGATGGATATGTGTTTTATAGCTGGAAATAATATATGGGATTTTCTTTTTCTTTTTTTTCTTTTTAATTTTTCTGTATTTGATAGTCACATCTAATTAATTTTTAATCGAGTTGATAAGACTTATAAAGAGAAAAATTCTTTCACAAAATTTATTTTCTTTTAGGTAGTAAATTTAAATGTATGTTATTAATTTATTATCCATAGTTTAATTGAATGACATTTAGGCAAGATGGAAAAAATTGTCATTAATTTTTTTTTAATGTGAGGTTATTGTTCAATGAGCTAAAAAATAGGTATTTCCATAAGTTCCGGTATAAGCTTAAGATTTGACAAATATTTAATTTCAGGGACTTGAAACTTTTTATTTTAATAAACTTTTTGATTATTTTAAGTTTTTAATAATTTAATTTTATATAAGAAGGTAGCTAGGAGAAAATATAAACATTGGTAAAACACATAGCATTATCTGATATTGTCTCTGGCTTGAAAATATTCGAAGTGAATGAAAAAAATATATGTTGGAAGACTTTTATCTCTTTGTATTCAATATGACTTGAATTTGAATTTAATTAAAGTCTGTATGATTATAAAATATTAAACGATTTTTTTTTAAATTAAAGTTAAATTTAATTTATAAAAAGAAAGTAAAATAAAATATGATGGTCACTACTAAATTATTTAAGATAAAATATTATTTAATCTTAAAAATTTAGCGAAATTAATATTTGATTTATATTTTTAAAAAATAGTTATTGAATTTTTAATGTTTGATTTCATCACAATAATTTATCTTTCCGTTTATTTGACAGTTAAATATCATTAAAAATATAAAAATATCCATAATTTTTCATTAATTTTTCTTTTTCATGCCATTCTATTAAAACCTATCTCAAATTTTTTTTACTTTTCTTCACAATCAAATCTTTATTTCTCCACATAATTTCACTAATCACAACACACACACACAAATTTTATTTTCTTTAATTTCAACGAACCCAAAATTTATATAATTAATTAATTTATTAATTAAGCACGAAAAAAAAATATTGCAGTATAAAAAAAAATAAGAAAATATATGAATATGAGTTTTTTACATAGAAAAATAGAAAAAAATGAAATAAAAGGGAAAAAAATGAAGGAAAATAGAAAGAAAATAAAGAAAAAAATATAAAGATTTTTTATGAGAATATTTTGGAAAAATAATTTATTTTAATTTATTTTTTATTTAATTTTTAATTTTTTCACAAAAAATTTGAAAAAATAACAAAATAACTAATTATTATGACAAAATTAAACGTAAAATATTCAATAATTATTTTTTAAAAATATAAAAATTTAAATATTAATTTTATTAAATTTTAGAAACTAAATAATATTTTATCCAATTATTATTTCATCTTCTTTATAAATACATAAATAGTTAAGGGTTTTCCTAAGGAATTGACAATTAACAAACACTGATATACCTTTGATTAGTGGTATTAAATTAAGAACTTTACAGGATAAGAAGTTCCTACTCCAACGTCCAATCAAAGCCAAAGTTTTAAAAATAATAAACAGTTTAGAAACACCACTAGAATTTAGACATCTCTGAGATTACTGTACGTGATTTTATTCAACACAGGGTCCTAACAATGGAATGATCCGGGCCTACAAGACAGTAACTATAATAATCATGTCCATATACTAATATAACACATACGCATGCCTTGATCTATGTCCATATCAAGGCAAGCTACACTTATCATCGTCAGTACCATGCAGGACGGATTTATATGTGGGCGAGAGGAGGCACATGCTCCTTTTTTTATTTTTTTAAGATAAATTATAATTTAATTTCTAAAATTTAATAAATTAATAAAATATTTATTATATTTTAAAAAACTATTTTTTTAATTTATAATAAAATATTATTTTATTTCATTTTTCTTAATTTTTCTTTTTTTTAATTATTTTATTTTATTTTCAATTTTTTTTATTTTCTTTCATAATTTCCTTTATTTTTTTCTCAATAATATTTTTAATAATTTTTTATTATTTTTAATTGAAAATATATGTTTGATACGTTTTATTATTTTTATATTTTTAAATATATTTATTTTATTATTATATAATTTTTCTCTAAAATTTTTTAATTTTCGTTCATAAATTTGAAGATCCCTCTCCTTTTTTAAATTTATGAAACTGTTACAATGCAAGGCCAAAACTCCAATTACTCTAGTTTTTAATGCAATGATTACCATTTTATATTGCTTGTGTCAGAGACGGATTTATAAATGGATAAGGGGCACGTGCCTCATTAATTTTTTTATTTTTTTTAATATGTATATATATTTTTTGTTACAAGAGATATTAGCTAGTAAGTTAGCAGGGAGAAGATGTTAGTTGGACAATTGGTTAATGGCACTAAGAGTTTATTTGGATAGAAAATTAAACGTTATAAGTTATATTTTAAAAAAAAAATTAAGAAATTTTATAATTTTTGAAGTGTTTGGGTAAAAAAAAAAAAAATTGTTTTTAATATTTAACGCAAATTTTAAAAATTGGAGAAGAAGTTTTATAACTAATATTTATTTTTAACAAAACTGATTATTTTAATAAAATGCTAATTTTTATCTAAATACCTCCTAAATTTAAGTAATAAACCTCTAATCTTTTAACTCTATTATGCATTCTAAATATATAACACTATTGATAATTTATATAAAATATTTTTATTTATATATATAATTTATTTATTTATAAAATATATTTTTAATAGGTTTTGGTTAAATATTATTAATTTCATAATATTACAAACATAAAATTTTCCTTAAAAAAAATATAAATTTAAAAATTTGTATGAATATTAAATAAATACTGATAATAAAAATTTAAATATATTTTATAAAATTTATTTGAATCAAATAAATTATTAAAATATCTTTTCGTAAAATTTTTTTTATATAAATTCTAAATATGATTATATTTATTTTTGGTATATCTCATTTTTTCTCATTTTCTTTAGGATTTTTAAATAAATAGCTATTTTCATTAATTTTGTTAGTAATATTATAATAGTTAAAGGACATTTAAGAATTGTTGTGGCTATTTATTGATATTTTTAAATGTAAATAATGAAGTGACACTATATATTTAAAGTAAAGATCCTATAATTAAAATAAATTATAAATTATTATAGTTTTATGTAACTATCCACACACATAAAAATTTATATTATAAAAATAAAATGAAATTATGCTCTCTTTTCGAAAAATTTTGCTTCTGTCCTTGACTTGTGTGCCACAACCTTGACATAGATTCATCAATATAAATCATTATTCTTGACATTTTTTTAGACTATTTGAATAAAAAAATTAAAATTATTTGTAAAAGATGAGGGAAAGTAACAGGTTTTTTTTTTTTTTTTTTTTTTTTTAATTTTGATAGGTTAATTAAAGATATGCATTTTTTATATCTATTTTTTGAGTTTTGAAGAAAAAATATATGATTATTAAAATTCAAATCATTATATTGTATCCTAAAATTTAATAAAATGATTCAAAATTTATAAAAAAAAAAATAAATAATTATATTTTAAAGACTTCTATTAAGATTAAAAATGACACTACATTTTAGTAAGAAAAAAAAAATCATTAATTTATAAAAAAATTAACTTGATCCCTTGAAACTTAAAATTTTATATGTAATTAACATATAATTAATTTTCTAAAAATTTTTATACTTACATAAAAAAAAATTATAATTTTTAATTAATTTAAAATTAATATTTTGACTTCGTCCTTATTTTATTTAACCACTACTAACTTTGCAAAGATAATGAATTCATCCATTATTAATTTAATAAAAGTTATTATTTTTTTTATTATATAATTTATGGTAATATGACACATTTATTTTTTTTATAAATTAAAAAATACAAATAAAAAATAAATAAAATTAATTTTTAATAAATTTGAGAAAAAAAAAATACAGGATATAATAAATAAAAAATTATGAAACAGCTTTACAGTTAAAATGAAAAATGATTAATTACTATTTACTTATTAAAATTTATCGAAATTATTAAAATAATTTTTATATTTTGAAAAATTTATTATTTAATTTTTATCTTTTAATTTTATTATATTAATTGGACATTCCGTTTATTTTTATCGTCAAATATTCATAAAATAATCAAAATATCATTTACTTATATAAATCACTTTGATAAATTTTAAAAACTAAATAGTAATTAATATTTAAATTTTTGATTATTTAATAAAAAAAATTTAAATTCGATTTTTTATAGAAATTTTTTTTATAGTTATAAATTCATATGTAGAGAGAGTGAGAGAAATGAATTATACATTTTATTTTAAAATAATATAAAAAAAAAGAATATTTTATATATTAAAAATTATTTTTTTTATGAAATTTATAAAAAAATTAAATAAAAAGACTAATAACAAAATTAAAATATAAAAATAAAACAGTTAATTTATCGAAATATAAATATCACTTTATTAATTTTCATAAATTTAATAATTAATAAAAAGAAAAACCTCTCTTTTGAACATTCGTTGCTCAAAAGGACAGTTGTCCTTCAGAAAGGCAGTCTGGAGTCCACGTGGCTTACTTGAGAAACTGACAATGCCAGCAGGGTAAGTAAATTTACACGAATGGCGACATGACCAAAACGCCGCTACTACTTCAATCAAAAACACGCTGACGTTAGTTTCTCATGCGCCGAGTTCCACCCAATAATTCCCGCAATCTATCGTCCTTCATTTGGAGTCTTCCGTTCCAAGAGCGCGCGCCAGTTTTTTCCTCGAAACGTTTCTTACAGAATAAAAGAAACTTAAATCAATTCATTACACACAGTAACCGCTAAAACTAAGTTATTTATTAATTCAGTGATTTTCTCTTTCAAATTTGCCTAACGGAAATGATACGCGACGGAGAGGAGACCCCTTCCAGGTACAGATCCTATGCCCCAATTAGGGTTTAGCAATGGCTATGAGTTAGAACTGTAATTTGACTTTTAGGCTTAAATTTGAACTTGAAATTGTTTTGGTAGATATGAATTGTTGAGTATGGTAAAGAAGCACTCCACCTTGCTTAGTAAAGCTACTGTCGGTGAACAAGATGCTTCAGATGTTGAAATGGATGGCCGCTTTTGGTATGATATGTTAGATTTATACTTTGTTCGTGGTAAGGAGTCAAGGGGACGGCAAGATGATGATCTCGTATTTTTTGTCAGAAAAATGGTGTGGCATTGTTATTTTGTGTGTGTGCGTGTGTGAATTACCTGGTTTTATTGTTGCATCGATATTGTATTTATATACTAAATTTTATCAAATCGCTGTAGGGCACAGAAGGATATGGATTCAATGATATTTTGCAGGGAGTACCTCCCTACTTTGTACGCAGGTGGGCACCTAAGGTAAAAGTAGCATCAGGTCAAGCTTTAGCTTGATCAATGTGTGTCCAAATTGGGCTTCATCAAATATTTTATTGGCTAGATTTTGTTATTTCTACTTCCCCATTTACCCCCAATTTCTCTACCACTAGATATAAGACTGAGTAAAGGCCTACAGTGTTGAATGTTTGTTTCGGCATTATACCGCCATTGTCATTGTGTATCATAATATTTGCTTAAAATGAACAACAGTTTCCTTGAAATTAAAATGTCTTGGCAGTGTTTGTTCATATGCTAAATTCCTTAGTGTCTCATTTGTGGGATTCTTTTTTTCACCAATGAAAATAAATTGGAAACATTTTTGGTTGTGTTGGAACAAATGTTTAAGCATTGGGAGTTTTTTCTGGTTTCTGTTAAAATCTGGTAAATTCAGAATATAGAGTTCGCTTCTTTTCATTGTTATGCTCTCATGATTGATATGGTTGATGTCTATCTAGTTAAGAATTAATGTTTTTTAGGCATGGAGTTTTATACCTGCAACAAAGTTTTGGCATAGTTCTAGTTTTCTGCAAATCACAGCAAATGGTTCTATAAACTAGTATTAAGAAAGATTTGTGATCCTTGTTTGTGAGACTCTACTGATAAAATTGTGTCATCAATGGTTAACAGAAACAGAAACTAGGCATCTCTATTAGGTCTCAGGTTCAAATCCCACTACGTAGTGCTGGGGGGCATTATGGGAAGTGGGAAAGCAACCAATAAACCAAAAAAAGAAAAAAGGAAGAGTAAACAGAAACTTGGCGTCCCAACGCTTTAGAGAGACAAACTTTGACTTCACCATCTTGTGAAATTTTGAGTTGATAATAGATGATAAACTTGTTCTGGATACATAAACATGAAGAAAAAGAGCAACAATTCACTAGGAAGTTTCATGCATTTCTAACGATAAAGCTGAAATTTTATCAAAGTAATATCTTGTTTTGGTTACAAAAAAAAAAATGCTTAATAGTAAAAGTTTTAAGGTGTTCTAGCGTGCAATTTCAATGATAATGTGGAAGTTTATGCAAACATGAAGATGAACCTCGAATTAGGTATAAAATAGTAGAACATCCATGAGTTAGGCCATAGTTTGCTGTCACTTTATTTTCTGCTTAAATTAATATATGTCAGCTGAAACATCTTTTTAGTTGGGAAAATCATTTGCTATGGTGCTTACATAAGATCCTTGCTTTTTCCAACCAGTTGGATAATTTGGTCAGTGAAAATTCCGAAGAGATAGACTGGAGGCGCTCATTTTACTTGAATTTAATTGCTCACACTTCATTCACAGTAACAGTAGCAATTTGCAGGTAATTTTTTCACTCTCTCAGCACCATGTCATTAAAATTTTCTGTTCCAACTTGACTACATATTTTTACCTGTTTTTCAGTCATCAGGTCCTTCGCAATCATCAAGCTGGGAAAGAGACACCATTGTCTCCCATATACAAGGTATTTTCAGCTTTTAAATAGTACAATTAATTCATCAGGGATATTTTAAACGATTTAAATATCTCCTTTAGGGTTTTCTGAAAATTTTCTTGGTCTTTGAAGTAAGCCTACTTTTTATGGGAAACATAATTGGGTAAGCTCGCTGCTGCAAAGGAGAAGGAAAAATGTGCAGTTATTGCTTACCAAGAATCAATCAATAGTTAAGATGATAGTTCACTAGGAATTTGGCACTTTGCTTTTCTATGCATTTGATTGACTCTTAGGAAGGATTATAACTTTTTTATGGAGTTGGAGGGGAACAAAGCTAGATAATGTTTGGGAAGAAGATTTATGTTCAAGAACTTTTTATTCATTTATTTATAGTGATATCGGTCGGCTTCTATATTCTTTGAAGTGCTTAGGAAGGCCATTCAAAATAATATATTTATTCAACTTTGCTAAGTTCTGGATGTAACCATCTGCAGACCATGCTCTTTATCTTTCAATGTGATGATAGTTGCAGATTACAAGAAGCTCAAGGATCAATTAAGTTTAGGATTTTGATCTAAATAGATCTGGATATGTTTTGGAACCTTGTGTAGTTTTCCTTGTCCAATGAGCTTCTAGTTTTATTTGATTGGATTTTCTCCTCTTTTGAGAGTTGAAGGAAAATCTATATTCTGTAATATCTTCCATGAAGTCTTGCTACTACTGAGCCTCTACATATTCAATCCTTTTATCCCAAATTGAACACTTGATCAATTAATCCCTCTTACCCCTGCCACGCAAAGACAAAAAACAGTTTTTCTTATCCCTATATCAGGCTCGCTGCTCTTGCCTGTATCATGGTACCTATTGACCTTCCCAATTTCTTGATGAATTTGGATTAAAGTATTAGCCAACCCTATGTACAATCCCAGATCCAAATCTTCTTTTGACAAAGAAGAGGAAGAAGCTCTCGTTAAAATTTAATTGTTCATCAGATTCCTTGAACATACCTGATATATGGTAGAGGTTTTTCTTACTATTTCAGGTGCATTCATCTTCACAAGGAATGATGTGGTGCCTGCTTTATCTTGTAAATTTCAGTGCATTTCTTTTTTCATTTGATAATTTATTATGTGCTGGTTGGGGCCTCAGATGGGGCCAGTGAGTTATGCATGGTCTTCAGACGCTGTGGCTTTAAGATTCTCCTCGTGAATAGCATCAGGAAAACATAGATTGAGTTCATGCTAGTTTGTTCAGAGCCTCTGGAAAAGTTGCAACTGTTTAGATATATCTGTCTGAGCACAGTAATGATTATATGGCATGTGGTCTCTCTGCAGGTTGTAAAGACTGTTTATGCATCACCAAGTCGTGTAGATTTTCAATTGGACTCAAAAAAGGCACGCTCATTTGTTATGAACAAAAATCTGGTCCTTTTTGTTTGTTCTTTGACTTCAATTTTCACCTGACACTTTTGCTGAATATATATCTAGGAAGTAGAGACAACTCCTGCCTATCCAGATATTTGTTTTGCAGTTGATGATTTTGACTCCACTTTTGATGCAGTGGTATGTGCTAAGGTTATCACCGTTGTGCCTTTTAATACTTCATTTTGCAAGTTCTACTGTGTTTATATATATTCAGAAGCTACCAAATGTAGTTGAGTGCTACTAATTTTATGATTATGTTAATGGTTTGGGTTTGTGTTTGAGTTTGTCCAAACTGTGGTTTGTTATTTTTCTCTGTTAAACTACGCTACTGTAATTAAATATCATCAAATATTTGAGTCTTGATATTTGCTTTCACTTTTCTGTATTTCTCACTTTTATGCAATATAACCCAACTCACTCTTAATTCATTTTTATTCGTTGTTCTTATTTCTAAGAGTCTTTCAATTTTTCACCTACCATGCAGGTCTTGACAGAAACAGATCATTGCTACTGTGTACTTCTCAATGCACATGGCGGGGCAGCATTTCCTAGTGAAAAGGGGTCACCTGATAACAGTTCTAGTTGTAATTCCTCCCTGAAAGTTGATACTAATTTTCGGAAGACAAAGAATTCCAAGGTTTGGGTCTACTTTCAGTTCACATGTGACAATTACTTGTGCTAGTTCCATGATGTATCATAGTGTCTACTTATTGAGCTATAAAGACTTAAGAGTAACAATTCTACGAAATTTAATGTCTATCCTAGACTAGGTTCTCATTCAGAGTACATTACTGGTTAACTAGGTTGTCGTCCCTCCATCCCCCCTCCCCCTCCCCCACCTCCTTTAAGTGCAACTTGATATTTTTCATTTGATGGAAATCCTTGGAGAATAAGCAAACTAAAAAAAGGACGGGAGTTAAATTTTTGTCAAGAACATTGATTTTTGTAATTCTATTCATTATTCTATATATTTTTTTTTTCTTACAAATTTTTTGATCTTTTAATCTGGAATAGTGAATTGATTGATAAGGGCAACCAGTAGGTTGCATAGTATTAATGTTGTGAGCATATATATATATATAACAGCATTAAGATACTTGCCCTTAGTTTTTGGTACCTGACTAAAATTTTAGTAGGTCTCATTCTGGTGATATGTGGGTTGTCTAGTTGTCTCTGAAATCACAAGGTTGCCGTATCTTGAAGCTCAACTATTTATGTTAAAAATCTAAAAGCCTTGAATCCCAACAACTAGGAATGAGCAATTGGTGTCCTCATCAAATACAATGGTGATAACTGATGAGTAGCATAGGTCTCTGAGCTTATTTATCTTTCATGTGTTATATAATTACCCTGTACTTATTTTAGATGCTGAGAAGGGCCTAAGCATTGCAAAGAAGAAAATAAAGTTATTAGCGTTAATACTTAATATTGAATGCAAGGCAATTCATTGTTGTAAAGCATCCATTACGAACACTATTTAAGCATTGATCATAATGCTTCCCTCTTGGTATCCTCCTATGTATAACAGTAGCATCAGATGTCTTCTGCTCAACTTGATACTTGAGATGTGCTATTTATCTATTCTTAGCTAATTCTGTAAAATGATATTTGATGATGGACAATGATACTATTCTAGTATTTAGAGGATCAACTCGTACATACTGTAACGATCTGGTAGTTGTGTTTGCAGATCACTCTTTTCTCTGGGTTTGTGAGCTATCAAATGGTTCGAGAAGCATATGATGGTTTGTCTTCAATTTTTTATTTTTTTTTTTAATAAAATTGGTCCATTCAGAAATATACATATTCTCCTTTCTATCATTTTCAGATGTTAATATACTTGCTTATGTGATTTAATTTCCACCTAACATCATTTCAGCTTTTATTTTATATATAGTAGTGGTTATTCTTAAACCAAAAACATTAATAAGCCCTTGTGGAAGCAGGATATGCTAATAATAATTAACCTAGTTTTATTGAAGCTTTGCTGTTTTTAAAGATGCAAAAACCTCGCTTGGACTGCACAACAGGAAGCCTGTGAGGCTTAAAGTCTAAACATTTGATCGCTAGTTCACTCATTATCAATCTCTAATGCTGGTAGCTTGCTAATTTATAATGATATGGTTCAACTCATGACTTGTTAAAATCACTTGCGAGTGAAGATCCATTTTAACTACTGCAAAACCAGTGCATAATGAATTTACTGTTAAGTTTGTGATCCACTTCCTTAGATGTTCCCATTTTGTCTTTGGTATCTTCCTCTAGCTCAGTAGTTTCTGACATGATTGCATTTGTTGGCAAATATATTTGTTGAATAATTTTATGGCTTCTCCTGTTGTTAAGCTAAGATTTGGAAGCTAAATAGACCCTGTTGCTTAGTTCTGATGTCCAGTAATTGGTTGGCTAGTTAAAATATAATCTTTACATTTTTTTTTCTTCTAAAATGAGTTCACTATTTGCCATAGTGAATTTTCTTGCTGCATTGTTTTAATTCCTTTATAGCTTGCAAAAATTCATTATTTCCGTGCTTAATCTTGATCTATCTTGCAGCTGGCAAGTCTCGATTTGGGAGTCTCCTTTCACTTGGTAATTCCCCTAGTAAAACAGATAAACTTTACATGAAGGGCCCAGGAGGAAGAGGTGAGGTTGAAGTTGCTGTTTCTGGTGTTGCAGGTAAAAGTGAAATTCTCTTCTAAATATCTCTCTCCCTATTTTCTTTTCTTTGTTATCAATAATATATAGTTTTCTACCAAATAATTTTTTATGATAACATTGGGATGGTCCAAAAGGAAAATGATAAAAATCTAGGCGATTGTTAGATTTATATTCATGTGAGCAAAACAGATAACATTTGTCAATTTTATTTGTGGCATCCTGCCCTCTTTTGGGGTTCGGGACTTGTAATTTTTCTGTGAAAGAGTTTTTGCATTCGTTGGTAAATTACTCCTTATCGTTAGAGTCGTGGAAACAGCCTCTCTGTAAATATGATAGGCAACCCTTTCCCAGCCCTTGTGAAGCTGGAAGCTTGGTGCATTGTGGTTGAGCTTTTTAGCAAATGTTAGGGTATATGCTGCAAATCTTTCATATGCTTTTACTAAATCTAGGTTTTATTTTATCAGATCAAAGCCAGCAGGAGTTTGGCCCTTTTTCACCGGTTACATCAAAGAGAGGATTTGGGATTGGTTCAATTGTTCGGAAAGCTGCATCAGTTGCATCTGTGGCAGCAAAGCATGCCTATGCAGCTGCTGCTGCCTCCACAAGTTCTGATGAGATGTTGCCCCTTAAGTGTTGCTTGATGTCTATATCATTGCCCTGGGAACATATTGCTCATGATCTTTTGTTTAAGGTAAGTTTACTGTTTTACATTTGTCAATGAATGGAATAAACATTTTCAGTGAATGACATTCTGTAGTATTGCTTTTTATCCTGTTAGGTTGCAAAGTACAGGTAGTGCTTGGGTTTTTTCTATGATTAGCAGCTTGCCTGCCTCTTCTTTATTCTCTCTCTCTCTTTTATCTATTATGTATGTTTTATTATGTGTACATAAATGAATACTGCAATAGAGCATCAATCTGTTTGGACCTACTTATTGGGGATATTACTGATTGCAAGTTAACTATTTGCAGATTGCAAGTTAATTATTTTCTGTGGTGGAGGGATTTGATAATTCCTTGCATGGACAGAAAGGTACTAATTATTTATTTATTTATTTTTTGCTGGCTGCCAAAATCAGGGAAGTCCTCCAGTGAACTTATAAACATCTTAGGTTATGTATCTCCTGAAAAGTGTAAGCGGACGGGTCTTTCCTGCAAGAGGAAAGTGTGGAAGAAAACAATCACTGAAAAGTGATAAGAGTTGCAAGCCTTGCCTATCTCTACTTGAAGATAAAGTTGTACATGAAAATTTTCTCCGTCGCTTTCTCTGCATTGTTGGATTGCTGTGTTGGAAATATTGTATATTATTGATAACAAAGTAAATGTAGGTGTTAGTTCATTGGTTCCAGATACAGAGTTCTAAAGGCTCAATATTCTTCATTTTTCTTCCTTGTCGAATGTTGAATAACATTGCCTTCGTTGCGATCTTCTGGATCAACGTCTGGTGCATAACTTGTTAGCTGATTCATATGTGCTTCCAAACAGGGGCGAAACTAGAGTTTCAAGTTTGAAAGTTTGGAGTGACTAAGAATAGTCATGGATAAACAAAAAGAATCAAATTTATAAAATTAAAGTAAAAAATTTTAAAATTTTTAATATTATTATTATATTATAAAATATTTATTTACATATAAATATAATAATGCATTGATAATAAATAAAATTTTAAAAAATTTAGGGTAATTTATTTATATTTTAAGAAAAAAAAATTATGAATTATATATGTGATAAATGGAATTTTGAAAAATTTAAATGGACTAAATATATATATTCAAAAAAATATATATAGTCAAAAATAAAATTTTATAATTTTGCAGGCTAACGTAGTATATTTGTAAAAATATATTAAAAGCATTCGAATGTAAAAATTAATTTTGTGAAGCTCTTCCACCTAGTTCCCTCCTGCTTCCAAGGGGCAAACCGCACAGGCAAATGTTATCGTACATTCGCGACCGTTATGCTGCACTTGAATGCTTCTTCCATACAGTTTATGATATTATAAAGTGCGTAGGTTGTTGAATCATACAAATTGGTTAAGATTTCAGGGAGTTTGATTTTTCCTCTCTCTAGTTTCTCCGCCTGCTTAAAGCAATTAGTTTTTTAGTTTTATCATTTATGTTTTTATCCCTTGGTTCGAGAGATTGTCTTTAATGATTACTAAATGGCATTAACCTCTCAAACCAAAAGTATGGGCAACTAATGATTCCCCTAGGATCTAGATTATCCTCCAGCACAAAACTTTTCCTCACTCTTCTTTTCTCATTCATTTTGTATTTGCATCTTTCAAGGTTTCTCTTCCTATTGGCCGATTAAAGTTGGTCCCGAGTGGCTTTTTATCTTTGGTGCTTTAGCCTAATCTTTATCCTCGGTTGAATGGCTTTGCTTCACTTTTTGAAAAGTGAAAACCACGGCTCAATGGGAAGAAAAAGGGGGGATTTAGTTATTTACATGGGCATTTTTCAGCTTTCTTCCTGTGCACTCCGTATCATTCAAGTTTACTTTTCCATTGCAATGGCTTCAATTCTGGGGTAAGTTAATGGTAAATACGAGGGAGAGAGCAAGACAATAGCCAATGCTTCATGCAGATGGCAAAAATAAATCTTAACATTTCCTACTAATTTCACAAATTCTTCTGAGCAATAATGATATTGAGATTCCAACCAGGCCCAAAAACTCGTTATATTAGAGGATTCAACTCTAGGGACGACAAGTCTTATCGAGTAAAAAATTATTTCCAACTATTTTTAAATTTATTTGAGAAGAGCTTTTTGACCTAATGAAACTTGAATGATATGAATCTCAGAGAAGGGTTTTTTCGCTAATCACTCTTGACATCATGAGAGAGCGAATCATCCGACAAACATCTCTTTCTCCTAAATTAATGGCTCTCACTAGGAAGTAACTCTAGACTACACAATACTTGAGTACAAGCAAGCTTTCTTTTTATTATTAGCATTGAAGGAATTGCCTAGAGTCCTCAAAATCGCCAATAAATTGCATTATAAGAACAGTGCATGTACTTGATTAGAAGTCATGCAAGAGGCAGAATCAACTCTGACTAAAACATCTGTCTCATTAAGTATCAATTATTTAGAGATATTTATCGCCTATCAATTAAATCTTGTGGAGGTCAAGTATAAATAAAAGAGATATGAATATTTATTATTATTTATCAACTCAATATTTACACTACTCAAAAGCTTTTTAGCTCATTTAATTCTCTTAAGGAGAATAATTGACTGGAGTGCCTTTGTCAAGCTTTGACTTGATTATTTAATATTTTGTTCCTCTATTTTGCAGGTCCAAATACTACACCTGAAGCTCAAAGCCAATTTAAAAGATAAAACAAATTTTATTTGAGTGTCTTCCTAGATCATCATCTACAATTCAATATTATAGACAGAAATAAATCTAAATATTCCTTGCACAAAGATGGGAAATCGAACTTGCCACCAAGATTGGTCCTAAAAACCTTACCCTTAGCAAATTAGGATAGAAATCATTGGATTTTAGCAGAGAAAAACTCTAATGTAAGAAAAATCTATCCTAGTCCTAGTCATTTGTTACATTTTCACCTTTGATCAAGTTTGTCGATTGGTACAATTTCGCGCGAGTTTTGATTAGCTTTACATAAAATTTTGCTGCAAACAACTGATCCCATATTTAACTGAAAACATCATTACTAAATTTAGTCGGAAAGTTTCAGAGAAGCATCCAAACAATAATCTTTGATTTGATCGGTTTATTTTAGGGGGAAATGTCTCCTTTCTATGTATCCAACTAACTAATTTCAAATTGGTTTTTTAAACATTATTAACATGGTTATGAAAATCGGATTGGACTGGCCGGTTGAATAAAAAAATCAAAAACCGAACTAAGGATTTGTCCAATCAATTTTCAAAAATCTGTCCTAAAAAATCAATTAAAAAACCAGTGAACCAGTCAAATTGGACTGGTTTTTCTGGTTCGAACAGATCAATTTTTTTTTTAATTTTTTTTTTTATCAAAAATAATAAATATCAAATTACATTTATTTTCATCGTATATATAATAAATGTCAAATTATATGTACATATATATATACCGATTCTTTTTAGTTTAATTGATTTTATCGAAACCTTTTGTCTTTACCGATTCTTTATTGGTTATTAATATTGTCTATTTTCTCTTAATAATATTAATATTTTTCTGCACATATTATTCTCACATTGGCCGTATATATACATTTTAGAGTAGTTACTGTGTATTTTTAAGTGAAACTAATCATATTATATATACATTTTAAAATTCTTAAGTGAATCTAATTACTAGAAATTATATATATATATATATATATTTTAAAATTTATAATTTTCAAAATAATTGAAAAACCACATTATAAATTATTTTATTTAACTAAGTCAATCCAAAAACATTTTAGTTGACCAAATTGCCACATCTAGGCCTCGTTGTTGTAGCTATACACAAATAATGTTCAACATTATAAAATTGGCCTAGTTAATTAGATGATTAAATGGAAGAGCTTTGGTGCTACATTTTCTGGGAACAAAACAACAAAGAAGTAATCAGTTGCATTCTAAGCATATATGGAAAGCAACTGAAAAATCATTTGAAAAGGAGGTATGTATGTGTGGATTCATTTAAATATATATATCACCTTTCACTCTACAGCAGCACATGAAGGCTACTAGGGAATTGAACCACACTACCAGAGGCAACAGAGATGCTTAGATTCTCTTTTAACTCCTGGCCTAAAGTTATAACGACACCAGAACATGTGCATGTTATCCTCCACTATAGTTTGCTTTTGAAAATTTTTGCTAAATAATTTCCAACAACCAAAACTAACTGCCAACTACAAAACTACCAAGCATGTTATATCAATAAACTAACTCCTAGGTTCAAATGATAAAGAAATGATTTCCCTTAAATAAAAATTTAAATTTAAATTTTATAAATGAAAAAAATAAATATTAAAAGAAATTTATTTATTTTATGAATTCTTTCCGATTCGAGCGTAAATAAATTAAATCAAATAAACTTAAAAATTATGTAGTCACACACAAAAAAAAAAAAAAAAAAAAGAACTCCCAATATTCCTTAATTACCATACTATAACTCTATAACATTTATATTACCTGACGAATACAATGTGCATGCCACGTTAGGAACTATAATTATTTTAGGATATTGTGATTTTTCGAATTTACATTTAAAATTTTATGATTTGTGTTTTGTTTTGTAACACTATATTACTCTATATTTTGCATTGTCAGAACTATCATGTCAAAATTCATAGTTTCATTAATCTTTCTTTGTTAATTTTATAATACCACATCAATGAAAATTAACGAAGTTAAAGATTTTGAGTTGATAGTACTAACAGTGCAAATCACAATATCGTATAAACTGCCATAAACGAACTACACGACTTTGGTCATAAAACTATATATAATTAAAGTATTTTTTATACTTTTCTCATTAATTTATATTACGACAGAAATGAACATAGAATTTAAATTCTTAATGTATTATGTAATACATAGACACTCGGTTATGAAACATTAAACTTTTGTATGCAATTTTTTTTTAATAATCAATCCAATAAAACGTGAATATATTTCTACTTATATAATTATATTTTACTTGAGTACGTATTATCTAAAAATTTTTTTTTATTACATATAAATTTATTATTAAATAAAAAAATTATATATAAAAATTAATTTATAAATATATTTTTATTTTAATTATATTTTATGTGAATAAAAAAACTCAGTATGATTAATTTACTTACTTTTTGAAAAGCAGCTTGTATTCTGCTCCATTGCTTTCTTGTTATGGTTTTCTGTTTGTATATACTCTCCTCTTTTCATCCCGTCGGATAATTAGGTGACACATATGAAACCTTTATTTCTTCATTAACTGGTGCCTTTTTCTTTAATCATGTAATCATACAATCCATATTATACAAAAAAGAAATTTAGATAAACCTAATCCATTATTTTAAATTATGAATTAGTAATAATAATTAAATATATAAAATAATAATAATAACTATCTTATAAGATATTATAAATTATTAATAATGATTAAATATATGTCGATACGTAAGAATATTATTAATTAATTTATAATGTAAATTTTCATGATATACACTAAATATAGCAGTTGAATAAAAAATAATAATAAAAATAACTCGAGGTTAGCAAAGATAATTTGTGTGAAAGTCAAATATAAAAATTGAAAGAAAAATAATTATTTAGTGCACTATTACATAGTACATGCTACATTTATAAAAATATAAAAATATACAAAAATTATATATGTATACTTTTGGGACCAAACCACCACCGACAAACCATTTAACTTAACTTATTAGCCCATGACCTTGGGTAGG
This sequence comes from Aleurites moluccanus, assembly GCA_948193065.1. Classification (NCBI taxonomy): domain Eukaryota; kingdom Viridiplantae; phylum Streptophyta; class Magnoliopsida; order Malpighiales; family Euphorbiaceae; genus Aleurites; species Aleurites moluccanus. Next base: position 23,536 of record CANXYC011428975.1, read on the forward strand.
CCATTTGAGTTGTGCAGTTGTGCTATAAAGTTGTGTCCTTTCCCTAGTAACATAACACTTTCTTTTAATGTTAATTTGTAATTTTTCTGTTTTTGTTTGATTCTTCGTCATTAAGCTAACCTGGTCTGGAAAAATATTTGGTTAGGAGTATATATTAATTTAATAAGATAAAAATATATAAAATAAAAAAATGATTAATATCTTTTAATTGGGTAAAAAAAATTAAAAAAAAAATTATTAATTAAAATATATTATTATTTATTAATGGGGATATATGGGATAAGTTGTTAGATAAAAATTTTTTCAATCAATTTTTCTTCATGGCCCCACATCTCATCTAACGAAATTAATAAATAAAAGACCTCCACAATCATGCCACTATACAGCAAAAAAAGAAAAGAAAGCATACTCATAGCAAAATTAAGAAAATGAATGTGTTATTTTCTTTATTGGACAAAAATTCACATGGCTCTTCCAAATTCTTTTGTTTATGTGGGTCCCCGGTGTCCCCTCCTTTCTAATTTCTCCATCTATAAATGCCATTCCCAAACACTTGATTCTTCCCTTTTCTCCTCCTTTCCTCCCTCCGGTTCACTTTGAAAAAAAAAGGGTTCAGTAGTTATAATCAACATGTTCTGTGCCGAAGATACGGTTCAACTCCAGTATCCGGTTCAGGAAACCGGGTTGACAGCCAGTGAAATTCAGGAACTATGGACGTCCCTAGTTGAATCACCCACTAGTAGCCTAAACTCTGGTTCGGAAGTGTCGAACCGGGAAGTTTACACTGTGGATGAGAGAAAGCGTAGGCGTATGATGTCAAACCGTGAATCAGCTCGACGGTCCCGCTGGAGAAAGAAGAGACATTTAGAGAACCTCACAGTACAAGTAAACCGGTTAGAAATACAGAACCAAGAACTGAAGAAACGGTTGGGTTCAGTTTTAAACCATTGTCACATATTATGTAGAGAAAATAACTGGTTAACAACCGAATATTTAGCTCTTGAAGCCAGACTTTGGGATCTATGTCATGCTTTAGTTGCCATGCACACCATGCAAAGGCCAAAATAATCATCATCATCATCATCATCATCATCAATTCTAAATATTTATAACCTAAACATAATTAGTTAAGCCTAGTAAAGCTCTAATAAACAGACAAATATTAGAGCTCTCTCTCTCTCTCTCTCTCTCTCTCTCTCTCTGATCTCTCTCTAAATATTTTGAGCAACCATGTAAAGATTTTGTCTGCTTAATTATGGTCTTGTCTAGGACTTCTTTTTTAGCAGAACGCCTCTTTTCTTTTCTCATTTTTTTTTTCTTTAACGTGCTTTTGCTAGTCATGAGATTATAATTATAATTTATATAGATATTAAAATTATACATGTAATAGCTAGAGAGCTCTAGTGCTAACATTTGCACAAGATCAATAGCAGCTTCATGAAAACTCAGGTTAAATATATATTAATATATGTAAATATATTTTCCCCTTTTAAGAGGAGGATTAGTAGTGAATGGGTACTGTCCTTGTACTTTCTATCCTTGTTATTTAATTATATCGTGTTAGATTCCAACTAGTAATCTTAGTTGGAGGTAAATATGTTGATATATGATTATATATTTATCAAATTTAAAATAAATTATTTTATTTATTCACTTCACATTTTACTTACAACTTTTATTTTTATTATTTTTATCATTCGAAACTACATATCAACTAAACATTAAAGTCAATATCAATTTATATGTCACATACTATACTTAATTTTAGTTTACCTAATATTCATGTAATCCTTAATATAGGAATATAACTTTTAAATTTTTACTTGTTAAAGTAAAATTTTCAATTTAATGAAAAATGAGAGCCATTAATTCTATTTTCTTTTCTTTAATTTAAAAATTAAAATTCATGTCTAAAATCTATCAAGTGTGAGCCGGCTATATAGAGTCAAAATGACTAAAGTTTTATGTGTTTTATTATATTAAAGTATTTTATATATATAAACATTTACACATGTCAATTTTCGGTAAAACAAAATTATAATACTTATCATCATTCTTTTATTTATTTCCTTAAGCAAATAAAAGATAAAACCAATATCATTCCCGGCCATATAAGGTGATATTAGCCAAAATTTAATTATATTAATTATATTAAAAAAAGAAAAAAAAATGTTTTAGTAAACGCGTGCTATAAATTGTAATTATTGCTATGAATTTATTTAAGATAATAAAAAAATATATTTAATAAATAGATAAATTTTAATCCAATAAAAAAGTTATAATCAAAATTTTATCATGAAACGAATTTTTCTTTTACTTTTTTATATATAACTGTTTTTCTTCTACGCAAGCATTTCTTTATTTTTTTTTTATTATCAAAATTTCAATAAAAAAGTTATTTAACTAAATAAAATGTTTATCCTACCAATATTCGTTTCAAGGCAAAATAATAATAATAATAATAATTCTTAAATATGCTTACATAAAACATTTTTAGTTATAATTCTCACTTAAATATCTTAGTATATTTTAAGATAAAAATAAGAGACAAAAAATGAAACCATCATCGGTATATTATAATCAAAAAATTAATATTTTGTAAATTATTTCGTTATATGATATATAGTTCAATATTAAAAATAACTAAAACATTAAATTAATTTATAATAATAATTGAAATTTATAATACCCATTTATCAAAATAAATTTTTTCTCTTTCTTTGATGCAATTAATATAATTAAAATAGGTTTGATGTTTTCTTTTAAATTAGATAAAAATATAATTATGTGTCAATATTTAACTGATTCATCATTTCAATTAAGAATTTTAATTGGAATTACAGTAACGTGCTTTAACTGAGGAAGATTTTAAACTTTGTTTGGACCCACAAATCAACAAATGCACCTAAAAGATTTATCCCAAAGAAAAGTTGGTGTGACAGGAATATTAATATATTACCCATTATCGTTTTTTCAAAAAGAACATGCTAGCTCTTGTTTTTATTTTGTAAAGAATTAAAAAGTGTAGAAATACATATGAATTCAGAGTAACAGGGAACTCAATTTCTCGTGAAGTTTTCACCTATCCACAATGCTTACATCTTTCTATTTTCCAGTATTTGTGCTGTAAAGAATGACACACTTTTTCTCTTTTTCCTCAACTTCTAATTGACCCTATAAAATAAACAATTGCATATCAATAATTTTTTTAAAAGTCATTTCACAGCTATAAAATATGATTCTAACCTTTTAAATTATAGTAAGGAAAAGTTATATACAAGTGTAAAAAAGCTGAGAGAAAACGTGCTTTAGTTAAAAAGGTAGCTGCTTCACTGTGGTCACTTTCATTTTTTTTTTCTTGGTCATATTTATTCCCAGAATTAATATTTTTTAACCCTCAAATAAAATTAATTTCTGAAAATAATTTGAATACTATAAAGAAAATTATAAAAATTCTCTAGAAATTATATAAAAGATTTAGAGGGTTTTTGAAAGAGTTTAAAAAAATTACGTTTTACTGTAGCACAATAAAATGTGATTTTGAGCTAATCGGGTATTTGAAAATTAATATCAAAACCCATTTTAAATAGAATTTTACTTTACATGATTTTTTTAAATTAATATATATAATTTATTTTAAAATTCATTATTCAAAACTCATTTTAACATTAGGTTGCTGAACACCCAGTTAGCGGAAGTGAAATATTAATTGGCAATAATCGGATATGTGAGGTTTTAACAATACAAAAAGTGACACATGTTTGGAGAAGTGGGGTGTTTCCAGATTAGTGGTGAGAAAATTTTGAAGATGTTTGATTATATAATCATCGTATGACGAGTGACACTATATAGGCCACAAACTATATATATATATAAAGAAAATGGGATATTAATTAATTTTTCAAAATTAAAAAAAAAATTGTTCAATATACTTTATAATTTGGGAGTCGCTTTTATCTCTTCAATTGTCTAAATTGACACGTAAATGACAAAATCACATGCTTAATTGCAACGCCATTAATAGGGTGACACACTACCATTATACCATTTTTAGAAAAGTAGATCACCTAACATTGTAGGGATTAATTTGATGAGTGGTTGTTGTTTCAGACTCCGTTCATATCAACTTTTCCTATGTGAAAGAAAACTTTTCCCATCATTTGAAAATGATTAATTATATGATGGGATTATATAAAATTCATATACTTTCGGTTTAAATATATATATATATATATTTTTCAATTTGATTATATTCCTAATAATGAATTGTAAAAAAAAAAAATGAAAAAAGCATATCATATTTCGAAGGTGAGCATCTAATATTTCCAATATACATTTATTACAATTGCAAAATATATTATGCTAATGAAAGTTGAAATGGATCGTTATAATAAGTATTTATATGATAAAACATTAAAATCCCCCCTTATCAATAAGGTTGGATTAAAATTACATCATAAATGAAAATTTATCTTTATTTATTAAGGGATAAAAAGTGATTTTTTTTTATTGGGTTAAAAATGAAAAAGCTCAAGAAGAAGACACCACGTTTCCTTTTCATTGGCCTCGAGCCCTTGATAATTCAGGCTCATTCTGAAAGACTTAAAATACCTAAACAGTGAGGTGGTTTGACTACAAGGAGTCTTGTTATCCTCATTCACATACTGAGGCTCTCCAATTATGAAAAATCGATCTCCTCGCCTCATACAAAACTCAGTGAAAAGTCTTTTGTAGGATTTATCACCTATCAATAAGTAAGATGAATTACATTAGAATAAGGCTAGCATAATACGTGATGGATAACAACCCCTAGGTAAGTGATTTTCAGCCCCCAAGACATCCTCCAATGACAAGGAAAGAGAGTCAAGTTCAAGTCTTAAAAGAAAACCTCAAATCTGTTTGCTTAGGGTTTTAGATTTGGTCCTTCCACTTCAAGTAGCAAACGAAATCCAAATGGAATGAAACTTTAGGGGCCTTATTTTGGGACCATAAGAAAAAGTTTGATAATGGTCTTGAGGGATTTGGGTTGGTTTTAGAGATGGTCAATTTTAGGCAGTAGATTTTCTCGGTTTAGGGCATTTGAGGGTTGTTTGCAAAGAAGGCATAACTAGGGTATTCCAACGTTGACGAAACTTGGTGTAGGGTTTTTTGAGAGTGTTTTAAGGTATAAAGAGGTGTTGGAATAAGTTTTTGGAGTACTTTAGTTTTTGGGCTGGAACTTGGAGCTGTTTTAATGGAGTATAGGGTTCATGTGAAGAAAATGAAGATGTTTGTTCTTGATTTCGTGGGTTGATGTATCTCAGCCATAATGGAGGTGATTTCCAGCCTAAGAATCCTCTCAAAGTCAAGGGACAACTAGCCCAGCCAAGTTCTTAAGCAAGAACCCTAAATTTGTCTACTTAGGGTCTTGGGTTCGACCTCTCCACTACAAATGGCAAATGATCTCCAAACACTATAAAACTTTAGGGGCCCTCAAATGATACTATTATAATTGGTTTGGTGATGGTTTTAGGAATTATAGGTCAGTTTTGAGGGTAGGTCAAATTTGGGCAGTAGCTAGGTTAGAGGAATGGGTTAGGTTTCGGTGTATGGAGAAATGCTAGGAGACAAACTCCAAACTTGTGAAACTTGATAGGAAGCTCTTTAAGGATATTTTAAGGTGTAGAGAGGTGGTGGAATGAGTTTTGAAGTTGTTGAAAAAGTTGGGCTGAGATAGATGCTTCAATGATGGTTAGGGTTTATGCGAGCTAGATGAAGGAGATGAGGTCAAAAACGTGCAAAGAGGCTTAAAAGTAAGAACAATGGACTTTAAATACATTCAAGGTGATTAAAATACTGAATAGTAAAGAACAATAATGGAAAATGCCAGAATTGAAAAAAATGAATTTAAAATTGAAATAGCAATAAAAGAAAGATAATTAAAGGAAATGGAAATAATAACTTTTCTTATCATTCAAGGTCTGAATTCATTCTACATCAAGCCATGCCTATATAGAGGCCATTACAATCCAAAAAGCTAAAGACAAAAAGGCTTTATCAGCCACAAAAAGAGATTCTTCCTGTTTTTGACAAAAACAAGGCATACTTTCCACTTGTTTGGCCAAAACGGGTAAGAAGGCAACTAAGTGATTTTGCTCTTCTTTGTGTCTCAAAAATTAGAAAGTTCATCTTCTTTTCTTCCACTTGGGCTGAACTCAACACATGGGAGAGAGATATTGGGCTTCTTCTCTTTGCACAATTAGACTAAGCCCAAATGTTTGTATTTGAAGGTCACTAACTCTTGAGACTTGGGCTGCCATGATAATGGGTCCATTGGACTTCTTTGATGCATATACAAAGGCCAAATTACTTGGATTTGGACTAGACATTCCATCATTCCCCCTTGTTGAAAGGAATTTGCCCTCAAATTTTCAAGATTGTTGTCTTCCAAGTATGGAAAAAGATCTCCCATATTGAACGTGGCTGAAATCCCTCCATATGTGTTTGGTAAGTCTATCATGTAGGCATTATCATTCATTCTCTTAGGGTTTTAGATTTGGTCCTTCCACTTCAAGTAGCAAACGAAATTCAAATAGAATGAAACTTTAAGGGCCTTATTTTAGGACCATAAGAAGAGGTTTGATGATGGTCTTGAAGGATTTGGGTTGGTTTTAGAGATGACCAATTTCAGGTAGTAGCTTTTCTCGGTTTAGGGTATTTGGGGGTTGTTTGCAAAGACATAACTAGGGTGTTCCAACATTGATGAAACTTGGTGGAGGGTCTTTTGAGAGTGTTTTAAGATATAAGGAAGTGTTGGAATGAGTTTTTGGAGTAGTTTAGTTTTTAGGCAGAAACTTGGAGCTGTTTTAACGAAGTCTAGGTTCATGTGAAGAAGATGCAGATACTTGGTATTGATTTCGTGGGGTGATGTATCCCAGCTCTAATAGAGGTGATTTCCAGCCTAAGAATCCTCTCAAAGTCAAGGGACAACTAGCCAAGCCAAGTTCTCAAGCAAGAACCCCAAATCTGTCTACTTAGGGTCTTGGGTTCGGCCTCTCCACTACAAATGGCAAATGATCTCCAAACACTATAAAACTTTAGAAGCCCTCAAATGATACTATTATAAGTGGTTTGGTGATAGTTTTAGGAATTATAGGTTAGTTCTGAGGGAAGGTCAAATTTGGGCAGTAGCTAGGTTAGAGGAATGGGTTAGGGTTCGGTGTATAGAGGAATGCTAGGAGACAAACTCCAATGCTTGTGAAACTTGATAGGAGGATCTTTGAGGATGTTTTAAGGTGTAGGGAGGTGGTGGAATGGGTTTTGAAGTTGTTGGGAAAGTTGGGCTAAGATAGGTGCTTCAATGATGGCTAAGGTTTATGAGAGTTAGATGAGGGAGATGAGGTCAAAAACGTGCAAAGAGGCTTAAAGGTAAGAACAATGGACTTTAAATATATTTAAGGTAATTAAAAGACTGAATAGTAAAGAACAATAATGGAAAATGCTGAAATTGAAAAAAATGAACTTAAAATTGAAATAGCAATAAAAGAAAGACAATTAAAGGAAATGAAAATATCAACTTTTCTTATCATTCAAGGTCTGAATTCATTCTTCATCAAGCCATGCCTATATAGAGGCTATTACAATCTAAAAAGCTAAAGACAAAAAGACTCTATCAGCCACAAAAATAGATTCTTCCCGTTTTTTTAAAAAATAATGCATGCTATCCACTTGTTTGGCCAAAACGGGTAAGAAGGTAACCATGTGATTTTTCTCTTCTTTGTGCCTTAAAAATCAGAAAGTTCATCTTCTTTTCTTCCACTTGGGCTTAACTCAACACATGGGAGAGAGGTGTTGGGCTTCTTCTCCTTGTACAATTAGACTAAGCCCAAATATTTATATTTGATGGACACCAATTCTTGAGACTTGGACCGCCATGATAGTGGGTCCATTGGACTTCTTTGATGCACATACAATGGCCAAATTACTTGGGCTTGGATTAGGCACTCCATCAATACGCAAAAGGTGCCTTGTTTTCCCTGATATAGTACTCAGGAGAATGTTGCATTGAGTCATAAGACTAATTCAAATAAGGTTGCTTATCACATCAGTCCAAATATCATCTTATTGCCTATATGATGTTGTCACGTATCCACCTAGCTCAATCAAACAGTAGAGGCTAGGAAGTATAAAAGGGAATGTCATTAACCAATGCAAGGTAGCTAATTCTATAATTTTTAATCATTTTCTCTCACTATAAAACTCTATTTGGAACCATGAAGAAAAATGTGTCTTTTCTCTCAAGATTCCTTCATCTCCAAACTATTAATTTAGGTATCGAAAACTCTTTTGGCTTGGCACTTTTATAAATTTAACATACTATTCACCTCTAGAATGGTAGGTCATCTTTTGGGTAACAAGCTCTCACTTCGCTAGTCATTTTGTCAAGTATAGGGAGCTTTGCATTATAGTCTACTGCCTCGACATCAATATGTTTGACCTTTTTGGCAAGCTCCTTTAGTATTTAGACTACTTCTTAATTATGGAAAAAGAACTTGAATTACTCAAGATAAAAAAAACTTGAGTCATAGCAAATGAATATACAAAGCAGGGACGTGAGAAAACTTACTTATGACCTCGCTCAGCCGAGAAGGGTTGTTGAGCTTCTTCACATCGAAGGACTAATTCCTCCAAATGAGGATCTTCATAGTGACCAACTCCATTTCACTAAAAGGTGGCTAGTTAGAAATAGAAGTAGGTGGTATTAATGGCTTTCTAATAACCCAAACCATGTTTTAGACTCAGTTGTTGGATCGGTCAATATGATAACAACACACTTCTTACCCCAATTGATGGCCTTTGTCTCTTTACTTTTGAGCAAATGATTGATTGGTCTAGCGAAAATGGTCCAAACTCCCTATGATCTCTTAATTTTAAAGAAGACCAAACCCCCTCTAATCATTTCAAAATAGTAGAGGTCATTGATATTATTAGGGTGCAACGTCATTGGATTGACTTGAAAATAATTAAAGTAACTACACGAAAAATTTTATGGGAGGGAATCTTAGCCTTGCCTCTAATTGATTTATTGAGGTCCAAGCTCATTCTTAAAAGGCCTAAAACCCCTAAGCAATCAGGTGGCTCGATTACAAAGTGCCTTGCTACCCTCATTCATATATTAAGACCCTCCAGCTAGAGAGAATCAATGTCCTTGCCTTATACAAGACCCAGTAAGAAGCATTGTATGTTATCCATCACTGACCGCTAAGTAAAATGAATTACATCATGATAAGATTATTGACATAATATGTAAAGGGCACCTTTTTTTCCCTTGAAACAATACTCAAGTGTATGTTGCATGACATAAGAAGGCTAACACAAAGAAGATTATCTATCATATCAGTCCAAACACCACCTTATTGCCCTTATGATGCTAACATGTGTCCATCTACCTAAATAAAATGGCACAAGCTAGAAAGTATAGAAAAGAAGGTTATCAACCAATGCAAGGTAGCTAAGTTTATAACTTTTTATCCATTTCTCTCACTTAAAAAAAAATTCTCTCTAAAAATAAGAAGAAGAAAATGTCTTCTTGCTTAAGGTTCCTTCACCCTTAACCTATTAAGTTAGGCATTAGATGGATTTTACCAAGCCAAAGTCTGAGCCCTTTCATGCTATTTACTTGACTACCTTGCAAATTGGAATATAAAGTGTTGGTCTAAGCTCATTTAAGAAGAGATTCAATCATTAATTTTATCTTGATCGAACTTAATTTACTAATTATGAATCTATTAATTTTAGTGTGAATAATCTACTTTTAATTATATCAATAAAATAATTTAATATAATAAATAAAAATTATTTTATAATGCCACTTGTTGCTATAAATTTATTAAAACCTCCATTTAAAATCATTGCATTTGTTGGATCAATATTAATGATGTTGTAACCATTAAATCTTCACTCCCGATTGGCCTCTTTTATGTCAAAAATAATAATTACAATTTGCGTATAGAATATCTTAGAAACAAATATATGATAAATAAACCTAATGATTCTCTTTTCTATGCTTAAAAAAATATATATAGAAAGAAATAATTGGAATAGAGGGATCTAGATGCATGCAACTACATACCTATAATTGGAACATTTATTTATTTGTGTATATGCTTATATCAAGTCAGTCAACTAATTGGCAAATAAATTAAAGTATCTTTTAATAAATAAAAAATTAATTTCAAATGTTTACATTTGAATCTTAAATTTTTCATATTAATTTAAAATAATTTAATTATAATAATGAAATGCATGTACAAGAAATAGAAAGGAGTAGAGAATCTCCAAAGAGATGGGTCCTTAGTCTTCCAGGTTCAAGGAATGGATTTGGATAATTGGATATGCTGTCCCCTTCAAATCACCAAAAGTATCACTCTCTCGACAGTACCAAAAAGATAAATTAAAAGCACATCAGTTTGAATTTATTGTCAAAACCAAACCACATGAAATAAAAAAAAAAAAAAAAAAAAAAAAGAAGATGAATGAGTTTGGTTTTGATGAGCCCTCTTAATTATATTTGATTATTTGTATTTATTTTTCTAATTAGTGTTTGGTTCTTCTCTTATATATGCATACAATAATGCTCTAATTATATCTCCTCCTTTAAGTTTCCATTGTAACATAAATATATAAATTTTTTATCTTTTTACGTGTTTCATTATTTTTTAATATAAAATAAATTATATTATTTATAAAAAAAATTAAAAAATATATATATTTAATTTATACAACACATCAATAATATAAATTTTCTATTATTTAATGTGTTTTATAAAATTTTTAGGTGATATATAAATTAAATATAAAGCATACATAAAAACAAAGAATCCAAACTAAACAAGTTCTTCTAAAAAATTAGATAACTCCACATGTTCGTAATTGAGCCCTTAAAAACATGTTAAGTGAGGAATATATTTTATTAATTTGTAAAAGCAGTTTTAAGGGTACACATCTTAACAAGTCCAGCTACATTTATGCTAAATAATATAATTTAAATTATATCATTATATAATCTAAATAAGTTTTTGTCCCCTACTTTTTTTTTTAGGTAAGAAGTTTAAAATTTTCAAAATACATTAGACATGCATGCCTTTTAAAATTTTAATATTATTTATTTAATTATTTTTATAAAATTTTATGAAATTTATTTATACAATTTTATATTTATTTTAAATTTAAACTCATTTAGAATTCTAAATAATTAAATATGTAGAATTTGAAATAACTAAATAAAATTCTATCAAAATAATTTGTATTTCTATATAAATTTTATAATTTTAACTCAATAAATTTTAGAAAATTAAAATACTTTTATTAATTTTAATATTTTACTCTTTAAATTTTGATGGATAAAAATATTTCGGTTATGAATTTATCGCTTTTATTTGTTTGACGTCATTTATTTTTATTTTTTTTTATTAAGGGTGAATCATGCTTATAAGGTATGATTTTTGCTTGACTCCACATTTTTTTTAAATACTTCTACAATTTTTTTTTTATTTGTCTCCTTTCATATTTTATTTTTTTCTTCTTTTTTTATTTTTATATATTTATTTATATATTTTGATTTATACTTTATAACTTTTAGTTTTTATTGTATTGTTTTACTTTATACTTTATAATTACTTCTTTTTTTTTTAAATTTTTCGCAAGTATAAATTTCTTACTAAATTTAATTATTTATGGCTAAAATTATATTTTATTTTTGAAAAAATAGTGTACATAAAAAGATATTATTGATAAATATTAAATTAAGTATGTAATATGAAATTTTTATAAAGAAAATAAGTAAATAAATAATTTACTTATAAGGATATTTTTTATCAAATGTAATATTAAAATAAATTTTAAAATTATATCCAACATAATATTTATTTCATTTGAAATAAATTTTATATTTATTATTTAATTTATTAAATATAAGAATTCATTTATAAATAAATTTTTTTTGTAAATAAAATAAATTTCTTGATAGAATTCAATCAAATATAACATAAAAGTTTTAATAAAAACTTGAAATTCTATCAAAAGATTTTGGAATTGGAATTTTTATTCCAAATAAAAGTTTAAATTTTACTTATTCCAATTTTCGTTTTAATTAATTTTTCTTTTAACTTATTAGACAATTAATTTTACTACATAACCATTAATAAGGGGTAAATACAGAGGGTTAATTAGACTTAGAGAAAATAGGCCTATGGAAGCTAAACCTTCTTATAGTAAGGCCCATCGTCAACATCCTGCCTTTAGAGACCAATGACCTAAGAGCCCAAAAAGTATTTGGTCAAAGAAGAGCCCAGAAAAAGCATATCAATCGAGCGAAGCTCCACCAAAAGTGTTGTGCCTCGCCTCACTTTAGCCTGCAGATGATCCTCGCCTCATCACATTTGAGGCCCTCAGGACTCATGCATCCCTGGCTCTCTAACCAACTTAGAAAGAGACATGGACATAAACCTAGCATCATTATAGTTTCTGTCTAATACATAAACAGTAACATGATCACAACACATTTATAATGTTGCGACGAGTCTATTAAGAGTAATGTTTTTAAAATCAGACCGATTAAAAAATTGATAAAAATATAGGGTTAGAAATTCGATCAGGATTAAATCAGTTAAACTAGAAAAAAAATTGATATATATAATTTGATATTTGTATAAAGAAAATAAATATAATTTGATATTTATTATTTTTGATAAAAAATTAAAAAAAATTAAAAAAAAATTTGACTCTCTCGAACCGAAAAAAGCTATCTGATTTGATTCACTTACCAATTAACTGTTCTGTTTATTGATTTTTAAGAACGGATTTTTGGAGACTAACTTGACTGATTTTTAAATCAATTTTCGATTCGATCAATCGATCCAGTCCGATTTTAACCAAAAAAAAAAAAAAAAACATATTCAATCTACATCTTTTGACATTTTTCTCGTACTAAATACTCTCTCTCTCTCATGATAGAAAAACAGTAACCTTTTTCTTTGAACTTTCTTCGTTGACAAGCCAACTGACTTGGACATTCAAGAGACTGCCAAATATAAGGTTTGAAATCCAAATTATTTCATTAAGCTCAAATTCATACCAAAAGAAATTCACATCACTCTTTAAAATTTTTTGCATCATCAACTATTATTACCAATCACCTCCTACTAAACTAAGAGTCACGCCCATGTTTCTAATTATACTTTGGCTCCTTGCAAATTATTCATACATTTTTTTTTCATAAATTTAATATACTATTACCATCCTTTGTATACGTGTAGCTAAATCAAATACTTCATTTATTTTCCATCTCTTTGTTCCTTTGCTTTCCTTTAGTTTTATTTTATTTTTTAATTTATATTTTATAAACATAATTCCTTGTTTTAGGAAATTATATTTCATTTTGAAAAGTAATTATATAAATTTTGTGTAGTTACATACTATATATTTTTATCCCTCTTAATGAAAAAAATGAAAAACAAAAAAACAATCGAGAACATACAGAAATTTTTTAGTAAATCATATAAATCATTCATATTATCTAATTTTAAAGCTTAATATTTGAAAAATTTCTTATCACATTATTAACTTTATGATTAAGTATTAATTATATAATTAATCAGGATGAATATGAGTATGGGGCAATGGGGCACATGTCCTATCAACGCAATCCTTTTTTCAATCTTTGAAGGTTTTTTTTTTTAAAAAAAAACATAGCCCATTGTGTCAACAAAGAATCCATAAAATTTTATTTAGAGGTTAAAATTAATAAAAAAATAATTTTTTTTAAATAATTTCAAATATTTTTTATTTAAAAATATTAACTAATTATTTTTTTTATAAAATTATATTTTTAATTAAATAAATTTTTATTTATCTTCTATATTTATATGATGCCAACTAACTAAATGATTTTAACATTTAAAATTATCTATAAAATTTAATTTTAAGGATCAATTAAAAATTTAAAAAAATTAATTAAAAATTAAATTAATTATATAAAGGTGTTATATAAACTTTCATGTGAATTGAGGGTCAAGATATCCCTTATCCCTTGTTCTACTTGGAGGTATTCATAAACCATCCAATCTGTTTAATCCATCTCAATCCGCAATTAAACTGTGATTTATTAAGTGTTGTAGGTTAGATTAGTTCAAAATTTTTTCAAATTGTATTTTATGAGTTGGGTTAAATATTGTTATATCAATCAGCAAACCGATACAATCTAACCCACTATATATATATATATATATATATATATATATATATATATATATATATATATATATATAATCAGTTCACACTTAATTATTTAGTTCAAGTTAAAAAAAATTAAATTAATTTGAATTTAGTTCATTTACAATAAGTTCATATACACATTAATATTAAATATGTTAAGTGTTAATAAACAATAATCTAATTTTTAAGATTGTATCTAAATCTACTGAAAAATTCTAATTTCATATATTTTATTTTTTATGAAGACATTATCTCATAAAAAATATACATAATTCTTAATTCTTATATATTATTTAAAAAATAAAAAAATTTCATCTTCATTATTCTTTCTATAAACTGAAAGAAAAAAATTACACTAAAATACATTTTAATTTAATAAAATAAAAATTAAATTTACATTATTATAAAAAAGAATCATAATTATAAAAAGAGATAAATTAACAATGACTTTCTAAAATATTTATAAAATACTTATATATTTTGATTTTGATTAGTTTAGTTTTTAAAAATTATTTTATAATAAATAATAAAGTTAAGGTAGATTTATTATTAAATTTAAATTTTTTTTTAATAATTTATCTTTATTTAAATAAATGCATGAATATCTTTTTAAAAATTTTAAATTTAAAAAAGAATTTTTTTTAAATATTATTTAACTCTTGAGATTTGACACATTGAATTAATCTTCCTCATATTTTAAAAATAAATTATATTTCCTATATTATTACACCTTTAGATTTTAGTAGAATATATTAATATGTTTTGATTTTTTTATAGAATATGAGAAAAGAGATGGTTTTAGCTTGGCAAGCGGCTCGTTTCCGGCAGATCAGTTCGATGTCGTCTTCTGCATCTGCAATTGTTAGGTGGATGGCACCAGCAATGAGTTGGGTAAAGTGTAATGTGGATGCTGGGTTTCAGAGGGGGTGTCCTCATACGTTCTCTAGGGCCGTGTTGCGTGATAGCAACGATTACTTCATCAATTGTTGTTCTTGGAGTTTCTCAAGTGTCTTTCTGCCTCATGAAGCTAAAATAATGGGGCTGAAAGAGGCACTTAGCTGGATAGAGAGACTAGGATATGGGCGTGTGATTTTTGAAGTAGATGCCTTGAGTGTGATAAAGGCTATTGAGTCACAATAGAGGGAGGTTTCAGAGTTTGGTGACTTTGTCAAGGCCTGTATTTTGATGTTCAGCAGATATGAGTTTTGGTTGTTGAAGCATGTCCCTCGCATAATAAATTTTGTTGCTCATTCTTTGGTCAAATTTGTATTTTTGTTTTCTGATTTTATGTTTTGGAGTCATGTTCCTTATTTCCTTTTGGAAGCTATTCTAACTGACCGCCATTATTTTGCTTAATAAAACTTTTGTTTTGGCTAAAAAAAATAACTAATAAAAAATTGCAAGCAATATAATATAAAATCTCACAATCCGATCTAATTCAATTCATAATTATAAATTGAATTAGATTCATTTTAATTTTTTTATAAGTTAAATTGGATGAATAAATTTTTAACCCGCAATATATAAATTATATTGAATGTAATAATAAAATCACACTAATTTGACCTGTAAACACCACTAATTTCACCCATGCATTGCCCCATTGCCCATCCTTCAAATGAATTTTCATTAATAAAAAAAAAAAAATAATAGTGTAAAACTTGAAAATTAAACATAATGGGAAAGATGAGATTATCTAGAAGTAATAATAAATTTAATTTTATCTCATAATGAATTAAAATATATTATTAAGATAATTTCAAACTACAAAAAATGTCTAAAGGATATTATGGAAACAAGGTGTTATATTTAGGAGATATTATTTTATTATAAAGATAATTAAAAACAAATGATTATTATGAATATATATTCGGTCATTTAAGTTAATTATTTAAATTTTTTAATATCAAATTAGAACTCAAATTAATAAATTATAATTTCTTTAGTAAAAAATTCAATAGCATTTGACACGGCATCAATGTATCCACGTCAGTTCTTGCCAGGTAATCAATTGTCTGCCATGTCACCATATATTACCATGTCATCTTGAACACGTCATAACCTAGTAGCTGAGCCCAATAACATCCCAAATTGGAATTTTTTAAAAAAAAAATCAAAAATATTTATTTTTACTGTAAGCAAAAAAAAAAAAAAAATTAAAAAAATTATATGTTTAAAAATATTTTAAAAAATATTTTTTTAAAAATATTGTATATTTAAAAATATATTTTTTAAAATATGATATATATATTAAATATATACTAAATATATATTATATATATGTCAAATATATATAAAAAATAATAATAAAAAAAAAACCGTAAAATAAAAAAAAAAAGTCGTGTGATATTCCCTTCCGAATTTCCCTTGGGTCCAAAACTGTATTCTGTGGCCACTCTTCTTTGGGCCTCAATTTCAGAGACATTGTTTTGAAATCTGGAAGAGAAGGCTTTCAAAATCAAACGGTATATCCGGCCTCGCCTCTGAGCCAATTGCATATTCAAAATCAGACGGTGAGAAATGGAGAAGATATGTGTAGCAGTTAGAGTGAGACCATCAGTGCCTCAGTGGCTGCATCTCAAGAACCCTACAATGGAAATTACTGGAGGATCGAAAATAATCATATTTCTCTTCGCAAGTCCGACGGCACTCCTATCTCCGATGTCTCTCATGCATTGGTACATAATAATGAATTCACAGAGGTGTAGTTTTATCTGTATTTGGTTTTCTGAGTGTGTGCTTTATGTAAATTTGTCTTTGGTTTATTAACAGATGATGTGTTCAATGACAGTTGCAGAAACGCTAGAGTTTATGAGCTTCTTACCAAGGATATCATATCATCCATACCGCTGTCGAGGGTTTCAATGGTTTGCTCCCCCTCCCTTTTTTTTTTTTAAAAAAAAATCCCTTTTATCTGTGCTTGTAAGAATCGATGGGCAATTGGTAGATTTAAGAAACTGTGTAGTTCAGGTGATGTTTTTTGAGCTAATCATTGAAATCTTCATAGGTACTGCATTCGCTTATGGACAGACAAGCAGTGGCAAGACTTTCACCATGAATGGTTCTGAAACTGATCAAGGAATTATCCATCGGACTGTTAAAAGATGTTTTCAACAAAATTCAGATGGTAACCTAATCGTCATAGATATGGCTGTGTTTGAAGTGTATATTAATTATGTGCTTACAAAAATTGTACTTTTGACCTAACCTTTCTTGGGCAGATGTCTGACAGGGAATTTTTGATACGCGTTTCATATATGGAAATTTATAATGAAGAAATTAACAATCTTTTTTGCCTTGGAGTACCAGAAACTACAAATACATAAGCGTTTGGAGGTTGGTTACTGATAAGATCTTTAAAACTTTCATTAGTTGCCTTAGAATGTGAAGTTTACTTAAATTTCCTTCTTTACAGAGCGTTATATTTGTTGCGGGCCTCAGGGAGGAAATTGTGAATAATGTTGAACAGGTGCTCAATCTCATTGCATCAGGAGAAGATTTAAATGCATATATAAATTATAAACCTCAAGTTTCTTCTATGTTCCTTTAAAACATGGTGATTTACATAATATATGCTTATGTGCTCTTCAATGCTTTCTCAGTTAATCGGCACTTTGGGGAGACAAACATGAATATTCGTAGTAGTAGGTCTCACACAATATTCAGAATGGTAATACCTTTGATGTATTGTTGAAATCTAGCTCCAATTAGACTCTATTCCTCTGATAATTTACTGTATCTTTATACTGTTTACTTTATATTAATTCTTGAAAGAATTTCTTGGAGTACTAATTGCTTCAGTATTAAGTCTTTGTGGGAGTTGATTTCTTTGATTTCTCCAACGAGCAACCATAGCTAAGCACATTAAGGATTTATGAAAAAACCTAGATTGATGCTTGTGATAAAAGAAATATATGAGAAAAGCAATTGTCGATGTGCCTCCAGTAAATATAAAAAGCATCCAATAACTGCTTGGACTAAGGCTAATAGTCTCATTTTCTTCTTCTGATTGTTTTTTATCTATTGCACATTTTTGAGAAGCAATCATGTTCTTTTCTAGTTCTTGTTTCTGCCCACTTTCTGTTACTTTTATTAATGCTTCTGTTACATCATGAAGCAGTGGAGATCCCTTTGGAAATGCCTGAGACGTGTAAAAATACATCCATTGGGCCAACATGATTATGCCTCCCACTAACTAAGTTGAGCTACAGGTTCAATTTTTTTTTTTAAAAGGAAAAATCTAGTCAGTTTAGTCGGAAACCGTAGGTTCTATTAAGAACAAGTGGGATTTGGTTGAAATTTTTAAAAAGAATTCACCGGAATTTATCCAGCCTGAACTAGATGGAACTGGGTCCAACAACCAATTGAACTACTGGCTCGTTCACATCATCAAGCACAAAACTAAAATGGCAAAATGTGTCAAACCACGAATTTTAAGTGTGTTTTTTTTTATATATATACTAAAAATGCATGATTCACCAAATATTGTCAAAAATATTAGCATCGCGATTTCATGCATCAACTAATTAAATTTGGGAAATGCAGTAGAGATGTTCAAAAGATGTGTTGTATAGTAGTACCTGAAGAGACCTATATATATATATATATATTTTGTCATATGTAGTATTACTGTTGCTGTTTCATTCAAATAATTCTTTGAAACTTATAATCCATTTGTAATTGATATGTGCATCAAATTGTTAATTAAAATGAAGATTATTAACAAGGGCAAGAGAAAGATAATAATATACTCCGTCCGTTTTTTTCATTTTTTCTTATCTGTCATTTTAGAAATTTATCCATTTTTATTTTTAATTATCGTTTTAAATTTTTAAAAGAGTATTTATTCACTTTTTCCTATTTTATCTTTATAACATTTAATTAGAATATAATAACTTAATTTAAGGTAATGTTAAAGATATAAGGTTAAATAAGTTATTTTTAATCTAATAAATAAGTGTTTCAATATGTGTGTAAACGTTAAACGAAAAATAAAAAAATAATGGAGGAAATATTATTTTATTAATTTCAAAAGTTGAAGGATGGATGAATACAATCCAATAATAAAGCAGAACAATTAATGGATCAAATTAAGAGAATGACATATATTTCCAAAAATATTGCGAAAGATAAATGGATCAAATACATTTATCCAATGTCCTTTTCCAGACACTCTTAGCAATGTAGCTGATGAAGGCACATGGTTGAAAATAAACAAATGTTAAATAGCTGACCTTGATTCAATTCAAATGACTCCTGCAAGAAAGGTTCCATCCTTTCCGTCAAGTGACATGACTCCTGTGAGTTTATAATTCTGTTTTTTATGTGTTTTATATTTATTCTTTTTCTTCCATGTTTATAACTTATATTTATTTCTTAGTTTTGTTTTGGACTCTTTTCTTATGCTGTTGAACTAGCGGAAAAATGAGTAAATTAGAAAATGAATGACTTTGTAGAGCTTAATTTTATAATTATCAAATGTTTGTCTAGTTCATTACTAGTTTTCTTGTTTACAAGAACATGTTATTTCTATTTTTCACGCATCGGCTCCGTGGTGAAACAATTTTAAACATAAACTGGTATTTCTTCCTTGATAATTTGTCAAAACAGCATAGTCCAAAATTTGAGAGCTTTGTGAGGCTAGTCTTCATGTGCTTTCAGAACTCGCTAGTGATTTATGAGTTTGTAACAGATGACTGGCAGCAATACCTATGATTTTCAGCAATTTGGTTAATGTTGAGAAAACTTCTTGCAATTAATATACGTATTTATTTTAATTGGAACCAATAAAATTCGGGGATTTTCAAGTGATAATCACTGCAGACAGGGAGTTGAGAATCTTAAAAGACAACTAGCACTCATCACTGAAGACAAGAATGAACTTGAGGTTAGTACATAATATGACTTCACATTTTAAATTGCATAATAATTAGCTATATTACATCCATGATTATAAATATTGCATCTTAGTTATGCAACCTCACAGCTGCAAACTTAGATTCAGGATTCTTTTGTATGGTTGATGGGTGCAGTTCATGAAGTCCCGAGACATGTTGGTACTAACTCAAATTTCTGTCCATTTGCAGAATTTGTTTCATAGTAGTTTCTGCTGTAGCTTTACATCGATATCTGTGGCAAGCATTCATTTCAAACTCAGTTACTGGTTCTTTGTCTGCATTTACATCTTACACTACAACCCATGCCAATCATTTATATCCTGATGTCTTTGGAAATTGCATTTTGTAAAACCATGTTCTTGTGCTCATGAATTCAAATTGTTTGAGATTTATTATCTTACTTGAATGCATTCATGGCTTTCATGTGTTGGATGCTTATGCTTACAGAAGAAACACTCAGAACAATTATTGTTAAATGATCATATCATGGACGAGATATCAGAACTGAAGCAAGAGGAATTGGCAATTCAAGAGATTCCTCAAAAACTGTGTAAATCTCTGGCCAGTTGCAAAGACGTTTACAAGGATCTTTTGTTAACATTGCAGGTGATTCTTTTCGTAAGATTTGCCTTCTGCTTTTGTTGTTTGGCACAGAGTTTTGTACCTGATGAGGAATCTTCTACAGTCAAATTGCTCTCTAGCACAAGTGAATTTGGCATAAGCCTTTTCTCAGATCTGGAATCTTATTTCCTTATAACAAAGGATGATCATGAATTTTTCCCAAGAAATGATTCCCTGGTCCTAGAGCAGTGCAAAGTGCTTTCTGAGAGGTTAAAAGGCACAATTACGTCCTTGGTAGCATCAGAGAAATTAGCCAGTCAAAATGACACCCAGGGAGAAGACACTGCCTCTTCAAAGGAGAAACTGAGCTATGAAATTGACAGTATCAAGAAAAAATACCATGATTGGGAGAAAAAGCTGGATCTCAATAACCAACTTTTGGAAGATTGCAGTGAAAAGTATACTAGCTTGGAAAGGGATTTTCAGCTTTTTAAAAAAGAAAGAGATTCCTTGCTTGAAAGAGTCTCGGAATCATCTGAAAAGCTTACATTCGTTACAGACCAAAAGGAAAATCTTTTTGAAAGATTTGAACTCTGAAGCACAGAGAAGGAAAGATCTTGAAGAAGAGATCAAACAATTCAGTGTTGCTTTTGCTAGTAGGCAAAGATCATTTACAAACTTCCAAAGTAGCCCTACATCCACTTTCAGTATCCAATTCTTTTGGGAGTTGAAGACCACATAATTGTTTCTTCCTTGACATTATATTAAGCCTGCGCCTGCGGTTTCAATTCCTTGTTTCCTATGTTTTACATGTTCTTTGTTATGTATTTACATGGATTCTTTGAATGTAATCCTAGTTAATATTTTATATTTAACATTTTACGTGGATAACTAAAACTTAGGACGTTCAACGTATTATTACAATTCTTGTAGTCAAGTATTGCAGGTGGTTATTTGGGTTAGTTTGAGCCTTTGAGGAGGTTTCTGCTGATAATTGGCATTTGGCAGGCAAGCTTACTTCAGACTTCAAGTTCAGAGACGTGAGAGTAGACCTGTTTGTAGGTTGAGCCAGAAACTCTAATTTATGAAAAAAAATCAGGCTGGTTGAATATATTTTTCAAAACTTAGATTTATCCATGAATAGGTCTAGCTAATATTGTGGTCTTGAATTCAACGCATACTGAAATTTTAGTACAACTGACAACATTCCAACTCAATGATTTGGCTAGGGAACTAGGGATTATTAACTGTTTTGTCGCACATGTGCCTCATTGAGAGGGCTGCACTCGTCTCCCTCTCATTGTTTTGAAAACCGAGTTAGACTGGCCGGTTGAACTTAGAAAACAGAAAATCGATTGGATAGTTAGCCGGATCCACCCTAGTTATCTGTCTCTTAAAAATCAGTAATCCGGTTTAACAATCTTTGAGTAAATAGTTGAATACCATTCCCTTTGCTTTCATTCTAATAAATAATAATCTATACAATGTATTTTTGGTAACAGAATAAATATTCTTAATCTAAATATATCAGCTATTATATGAATAAAGAAAATATATTTACGTTTAATACAAGAGCTAATTTAGGAACTAAATGAGGAGCTAAATTGGAAGCAGCCAATAAAGGCAAATTTTAATAATAACTGCCTAAATATAATTTTGATTGATATCTGCCTAATTATAATCTTAACTAATATTCTTGATTGATATCTGCCTAATTATAATCTTGACTGATAGTCCTCTTGTCTTCATTAGCCCTATTGCTATCTCCATCACAGTCCTGTTTTTGACTTCCACTACTCCATTTTGTTCTAGAGTGTAAAGTGCAGTCAATTCCCTCTTGATTCCAGCTGCTTCACAGTACTGAATGAATTCCTTTGACAAAAATTCACCACCTCTATCTGTTCTCAGTCCTTTGAGTGCCTTGCCACTTTGCTTCTCCTCTTGAGCTTTGAATACCTTGAAGGTCTCAAATGCTTCAGACTTAAATATGAGGCAATGCACCCAACACATTCTACTGAAATCATCTATTAGTAGCATAAAGTACTTACTACCACCTAAAGAGATTGTGTTCATGGGCCCACACAGATCTGAGTGTACCAACTCTAATATTTCTGAGGCCTTCCATTCCTTATCCTTAGGAAATGGCTTCTTGTTGTGTTTAGCTAGTATGCAACCCTCACATTGCCTGTCTTTATCTTTAATTTTGGGTAATCCATTCACCATATTTCCTGCTGATAATTGCTTGAGGCTTTTGAAGTTCAGATACCCATACCTCATATGCCACAGCTCTGCCATACCTATAGCTATCTTATTGCATTTTTCTATTTTAGTGACTTTAAAAGAAAACATTAAATTCTCAGTCATAGGCACCTGTGCAACTATTTGTCCTAATTGCTTTTCTTTAACAGTACATATATTCTCATCAAATAATATAGAAAAACTAGATTTAATCAACAGACCTATAATAAGTAGGTTGTGAGCAAGTTGAGGAGCATACTAAACATTTTTAATCATTTTATTCTTGCCTTGATTGGTTTTGATGAGAATAGTACCTTTACCTTCTACTTGTATTTTATAATTATTTCCCAGGCTGATCAATCTCTTTTGAGTCACATCTAATTCTATGAACAACTCCTTTGTACCTATCATGTGGTTTGAGCACCCACTGTCTACAAACCAAACAGATTTCTTAGCCTACTTCAGTCCCTTATTAGCCATGAAGAGGTAACTTTCTTCTTCCTCTTCTTCCTATTCTGCATCTGCATAGTCAACCTGATTCACTTTGGCCTTACAATCTCTTGCAAGATGCCCAATTTTATCACAATTGAAGCATCTCCTTGTTTTTATAGCCCAGCCTCTACTTCTGCCTCTACCTCAATTGCTTCCTCTCCCATTTCCTCTGCCAGAATTTCTCCATTCTTGTGCAGGATTGTTTTTGGCTTGAGCTTGAAATGCCTTTTCCTCACTTCTATCTCCAGACCTATTCAATCCGTCTTCATGTGCTTGAAGTGAACCCATCAGAGAATCAAATGCCAGTGTACAAAGATCATTGGATTTCACATGATCAAACCTTGGAGTTAGACTTCTAAGAACCTTGCATACGATGGTCTGATATGAGATTTTTTTCTCTATATGATCTCATTTGGTTCACTTTTGTCATGGCCCTCGAAAGATAATCTTGCACTGATTCTCTATTATTCATAAGCAAGGTTTCAAAGTCTCTCCTTAGAGACTAAAGTTTGACTGCCTTTACCTTGCTTGAGCCTTGAAATTCAATTTTCAATACATCCCATGCCTTTTTTTCCTGTTTCTGATGCAGAGATTCTGGAGAAGATAGACTCATGTAGGCCTTGTTGAATGATAAACAAGGTTCTAGTATCCTTCTTCCTTAGTTCCTTCTTTTTGACTTCATCTTTAGTTTCTGGTAACCCCTCATCTACTAACTCCCATAGCTTCTGTGATCTGAAAAGATTCTTCATTTTTATACATCAAAATTTATAGTTTTCACCTTTAAAAACTGGAATCATTGATTGCTGCAAATTTGCTGAACCTGTGCCTATTTTGATCAACAGAAAAGGTTTTGTAAGCAAGCTCTAATACCACAATGTTGGATCAAAATGGTTATTGACAGCTCTATCTTCTAGGCAATATAGGAGGCTAACAAAGAAAAGAAAAGATATTTGCAGCAAATAAAGACTGAGTTTGAGATGGACTGATACACGCTTTCTACTTGCAATAAAACACATCCATTACAAGTTTAAATAGAGAACTGATATGCATAAAATCAACAACTAATCAAAAGTAATAGCAGAAAATCAAGGCTACATCTTTAACAACTCAGCAGCTAACTAACTTCCTTAAAATCTGGAAACCAATTGCAGAATCAGTCTTCAACAACTTTTTCATTTGCTCCCAAAACCCATGCAATCCATTGATTCTAATAAATAATCCCAGGGAATAGAGTCAAAAGCCTTCTTAAAATCTATTTTAAAAAATTACACCACTTTATTTTCTTCTTTTTAAGGAATCCATGACTTAGCAATTAGAACACCATCCAAAATTTGTCTACCATGAATAAATGCATATTGACTATCAAAAATTAAATCACCAATAATCAAGCACAATCTTTTAGATAGAGTTTTTGCTATGATTTTATAAAGACTATTAATAAGAATGATAAGATGAAAGTCCTTGATGTCAAGAGAACCTGGAATTTTAAGGATTAAAACAATGAAAGATGAACAAATAGAAGAAGGAATCTTATCATGCTTATAAAAGAAATCAAATAAGCAAAGAAGGTATTGTTTAATGATATTCCAACAATGTTTATAGAAATTTAAATTGAAGCCATCAGGACCCGGGACTTTGTTTCCATCATAACTTCAAACAGCAAACTTCATTTCCTCTAGAGAAAAAGCACTTCCAAAAAAGAGATAACAACTTGATCCAGTTAATTAAAAACCAGGTTGGAGATGTCGTGCCACGACCTGCTCTCAGGAGCCGAATTGCGACGGTCCTAGGGTATGGGAGATGCCAATGGTGACCGGCACCCGTAGAACCTATCAATCTCATACTATACAATCACTCACAATATCGCAGCGGAAAATATAACTTACCCAGTCTTTGCAGCGGAAACCCATCATCAATCACATAACAATATATCTATCCATACACTCACATCACATATCACTATACAATATGTTACTCTGTCATTCATTCTATAACTTCTATAATCTTATACATTTATACTTTGAAATATCTCATACACTTACATAAACAATCCGTCTATACCTTTATACAATACCAGTGGAGCATCTAATATACATATATAAAAATACAGTGTTTGATTAATTACACTATCTTTATCACACTGCAGAATTTCCTTTGAGAAAAAAAACCAGAAATTTGCCTCCTACTCTGCACCTGCAGTGGGTAAACAGTGAGAGAGTGAGTATATAAGATACTCAGTGAATCTATATGCATCGCCAATAAAAGTGAGATTTAAAGAGGAACCAATGATATCAAATGCTCAATATAACCAATTTATAGAAGCATTTACAGTAAATGACATAATAGATCAATAAGGATATCAAAGGTTCAGTACCATAGAGAAAAACAGATAAAGGGCTGGATTGTATGAAATTATATAATCTCCAGTAGCAATCAATCTGAACTATATGAAAACTATATGCGCACATACAATCTCCTGTATGGACTATATACGAACTATATGTGCACATAAAGTCTCCTGTAGCAATATCTGTATCATAAGATGGATCAGATCTTATGGCTAGGTCCATAACCCTTTTCCTAGCTACGATATCAGTAATACAATGTGTACAAGGTCGACAGTATTTTTTCGCTTTCCTGTCGAACTGGTAGCTCTGTTATATCACATAAGGTCAACGTAAGGAGGAAAATTATCAAGGGACACCATTATACCACAATGGTATCCTCAATTTCAACAAACTCAATATCAATCAATCAATAGCAGTTAAACAGCAAGAGTTCATTATAATCAATTAATGAGTCTAAAATAAATAAAATATCAATAATAATCAATGAAATGATGACTAAAGGTCTAACGACCAAAAATAGGAACAAACATATTTTAGTCATTTGTGGTCAAAAAGTTGACGCAATTGGCATGCCATTGTCGCTGGCGATGGTGACATTCAAATGGTTGGCCTACGGATTTTTCGGGGTGGTTTCGGCGCAATATAGATATTGCTCCAATTATCAATAAACATACAAATGGAAGCAATTCCATAGGCAACAAAAACAACTCAAAAATTTTTAATGAAGGCATCAAATATGCAATGGAAACCAAAGGAAGAACAAGGCAATTCATAGGTAAATTTTACAATTTAGGGTTCGGCTTATACTCATTTTGCACAATTGGATTCCAAAGTTCATTCTAACAATTTGGGCAAGTAAATTGATGCATACAAGACTCACCTAAACCTCCAAATCACCAAATGCTACGAATTTGCTACCAAATTCCTAAATCCTCGGTTGAGGCCAATTTTGACGATTTTTCTCGAAAGAGTTTTCTGTAACGAAACGAACGTCAATTAAATACCGATAAATACCCAATTGACTTGTTCTAAAACCAATTTACCTATCCTAATCCATATACTCAAAATCATATTACACAACTTCAATTTTAGGGTTTTAAATTGGGAAAAATTATTTAATGCATCAATTGATACAATTAAATCATTTACCCATTCCTTTCATCATCAATTTAACCTAATTAAACAAAAAAATCAAACAAACAAACACTTACCAAATTTTTTTCAAAATTGCCGAAATCCCTTCCTTGAAATTCTTGAATTTTTTCTTGATTTCTATGGCTTAATTTGGT
>CANXYC011429082.1:0-44806 GCA_948193065.1 Aleurites moluccanus
CTAACACATTAAACCTATAAACTCAACATGGTTTAACCTAGTTGGAATTCATTCCATTCATTCATTTTTCAACACCAATCAATTAAACAACATTCATATACATCAAATGCATAACATTCCATCATTTAAACCTATTAAACATCAAAGTACAACTCCATTTTTCAAGCACCAATATTTCTTCCAAAGTGTTTCTTCCACCAAATGGATTTGTTTCCATTAACTAACCACTAATTCATATCAAACACATCAAATACAACTCAATTGAACAAAAATTCCATCAAAATAACATCTTTGAATCATACATTTTCCTATTAGGGTTTCCTTTCCAACTTTTTGATTTTCTTCCAACCTAAACACATTTTTGTTACTAATTAACATCAAAGAATATCTTAAGAACATAATTAAACCAAAAGAATGGTAAAATCACTTACTTTTCTAATAGTTCTTCCAAAACTTCAAAGCTTTGATTTATCAACTTTTCTTGATTTTCCTTTGAATCTAAGGATATATTTATGTTTAGAATGATGGAATTAACAAGTTTGAATCAAGAAATGAAAGAAAACAACTTGGTTTGGCATAGATTCAAGGTGGCCAAAAATTGACAATGGTGGAGAGAGAAAGTTTGGTTGGAAATTTGGCTAAGAATGATGAAGGGGTGGGAAAAATCCAACTAAAAATCAATGGCATAATCCTATACATTGAGCTTATGATAAAAATTGTGAAACCTAGCTTACTAACCATTCAATTCTTGATCTTTTCATCCAATGGTTTGATTTAGGTTAGCCTAAAATGATACCATTGGCTTGCATACACCATATAAGTCCATAATTCAAATTAAAAGACTAAACTACCCCTAGTTCAAATGGAATCCCTATTCAACAATAATTCAAATGACCTTTATGCCACCATTTTCATGTTCTGACATTCTCGTTTACCATCAAATATGATGTTAATTCCATTAATAACTCAAGGGGTGTGAAATGACCATTTTGCCCCCAATTCATCAAAAACTCATTTTTACTCGATTTCTTCCTAATAGCTTTTAAACCCCCTCTACTCATACAAACACTTCATATAACATGCATACCAGTCAAATTCAGGCATAAACACATAACAAATCATAACATTTAAATCAAATCAAAAATCCCAAAGTTGCCATTTATTGTTCAAGTTCTAGGTTTAACTGAGATGTTACATCATTATATGATGCTTGGGAGCAGTTCAAAGAATTGCAAAGGAGATGTCCAAATCACCGGATAGATTGTTACACTTTGTTATAGACATTTTAAAGTGGATTGTCTCCGACCATTTAAATTACTCTCGATGCAGCTGCTGAAGGAGCTCTAACTAACAAATCCGCAGATGAGGCATACCAGCTTATCGAGGAGATTACTTCAAATAATCACTAGTGGGTCAATGAAAGAAGTCATCCAAAAAGGGTATCTGGTATATATGAGGTTGATCAAATGGCAATGGTAAATGCCAAATTTGATGCAATTTTAAAATTGTTAGGACCTAATAGCAATATTAATACTGCCAATCATTGCAATGCTATATCTAACAATTTTGTAAGCTGTGAGTTTTGTGGAGATAACCATACTTCTGTAGATTGTACCAATGCAGAGCAGATGCAATATGTGGCTAACTTCAATAGGCAAGGGGTGCAACAGAACAATCCTTACCAAAATACATACAATCCTGGATGGAGAAACCTCCCCAATTTCTCTTGGAGTAACCAAAACAACCAGTTGAACCCGCCAATGCAAAGCAACAAAGCTGGGCCATCTAAACAATTTGCATCACCTGGATTTCAAAGGAATCAATTCCAACCTCAAGAGAAGAAATCCAACCTGGAGTACATTGTTGCAAGTCTAGCTAAATCCACATTGGATTTCATGCACAAGACAGACTCAATATTGCAAAGTCAATCTGCAGCAATAAAGAATTTGGAAGTCCAAATGGGGCAAATGGCAAATTCAATGGCAAGTAGGAACCAAGAAGCCTTGCCAAGCAACACTGAAGTAAACCCCAAAGAACATTACAAAGCAGTCATGTTGAGAAGCGGGAAGCAACTAGAAGAAATTATCCCAAAGAAGAAGGAAGAGAAAGAGACCTCGAAAGAGGCGGAGAAAGTTGAGGAATCAAAAAAGGAGGAAGTAAAGCCCTATGTCCCTCCTATTCCATTCCCACAGAGATTGAGGCAGTATAAGTTAGAGAAGCAATATGAAAAGTTTTTGGAAGTGTTTAAGCAGCTTCATATAAACATTCCATTTGCAGATGCTCTCGCTCAAATGCCAACCTACGTCAAATTCCTCAAAGAGCTTTTGACAAATAAAAGGAAGTTGGAGGAGAATGCTATAATTGCAATAACTAAGGAATATAGTGCAATTATTCAGAACAAGCTGCCATAAAAGCTCAAGGACCCAGGAAGTTTTTCAATCCCTTACACTATACAGAAAATGGAGTTTGAAAAGGCACTATATGACATTGGTACAAACATAAGTTTAATGCTGAAATCTGTGGCAAACAAGTTGGGATTCAATGAGATCAAACCAACAAGAATGACACTTCAACTAGCCGATAGGTAGGTTAAATTTCCTG
The DNA here is from genome assembly GCA_948193065.1 of Aleurites moluccanus. Classification (NCBI taxonomy): domain Eukaryota; kingdom Viridiplantae; phylum Streptophyta; class Magnoliopsida; order Malpighiales; family Euphorbiaceae; genus Aleurites; species Aleurites moluccanus. The sequence continues at coordinate 2,602 of CANXYC011429082.1, forward strand.
CTGGAGTGCTTGAGAATGTGTTAATGAAAGTGGGAAAGTTCTATATCCCTGTGGACTTTGTTGTTATTGACATAGATAAGGATATAGAGGTGCCCTTGATTTTAGGAAGGCCATTCTTGGCAACCGCTGGAGCATTGATTGATGTAAGGCAAGGAAATTTAACACTTAGATTTAGAGATGAGAAGGTAGAGTTCAATATAGCTAAGGTAGCTAATTCCTACACATATCTGATAGCTGCTTTAGCATTGATGTGATTGACCAAATTGAATAAGAAGAACAAGGGAAAGTGGTAGGGAAAGTCCCACTTGAAAGTTGTTTAGTGAATGGAGGAGTATTGAAGGGAGAAATACCAGAAGTGGCTGAATACGCACAACAATTAGATTCAGCAAAACCATTGCCCTTTCATTTGAAGGACAAATTTGAGGAACTAACTCAAAATGATATGCCAGAGGTAAGTTCAATAGAGGAAGCCCCGAAGTTGGATCTTAAACCACTTCTGTCAAATCTCAAGTATGTATTTCTTGGCCCTAATAATACTTTATTTGTTATTCTTAGTGCTAATTTGAGTGAGCTTAAGGAAGAGCAAACTCTAAAATGCTTGAGAAAGAACAAACAAGCAATAGGATGGAAAATTTTAGATTAAAAGGGATTATTCTTAGTGATAATTTGAGTGAGCTTAAGGAAGAGAAAACTCTAAAATGCTTGAGAAAGAACAAATAAGCAATAGGATGGAAAATTTCAGATTAAAAGGGATTAGCCCTACTTTTTGTATGCATAGGATTCTTATGGAAAATGATCATAAACCAGTGATTGAACATCAATGTAGACTGAATCCAAACATGAAAGAAGTAGTTAGGGCTGAAATAACTAAGTTGTTAGATGCTGGAATAATCTATCCTATTTTTGATAGTTCATGGGTGAGTCAATTTCATGTGGTGCCAAAGAAAAGGGGAATGACTATCATAGAAAATGAAAATAATGAATTAATTCCCACTAGAACGATAACGGGTAGGAGAGTTTGCATTGATTATAGAAAATTAAATAATGCAACCCGTAAAGATCACTTTCTTTTACCATTCATTGATCAAATGCTTGAAAGATTGGATGGAAAGGCATATTTTTATTTCTTAGATGGTTTTTCAGGTTACTTTCAAGTAGCGATTGCACCAGAGGACCAAGAGAAGACAACATTCACATGTCCTTATGGGACATTTGCCTATCGACAAATGCCATTCGGTCTATGCAATGCACTAGCTACTTTCCAAAAGTGCATGATGGCAATCTTCACTGAGTTCGTAAAGAAAATCATGGAAGTTTTCATGGATGACTTTACCATGTATGGGACATCATTTGATGATTGTTTGACGAATCTCGATAAAGTGCTGAAGAGGTGTATTGAAACCAATTTGGTACTAAATTGGGAGAAGTGCCACTTTATGGTGCAAGAAGAAATTGTGCTCGGGCCCAAAAGTTCAGAGAAAGGAATTGAGGTGGACAAAGCAAAGGTTGAAGTAATAGAGAAATTGCCGCCTCCAACCAATGTAAAGGGAGTAGGAAGTTTTCTAGGACATACAGGTTTTTATAGACGTTTTATTAAAGATTTTTCAAAAATTGCTAAACCTTTGTGTAATTTACTTAATAAAGATGTAGTTTTTTACTTTGATGAAAGTTGTCTAGATGCCTTTAATAGGTTGAAGGAAGCTCTTACGATACCTCCAATTATTTCACCACCAGATTGGAGTTTGCCCTTTGAAATTCTTTGTGATGCTAGTGATTTTGCTATTGGAGCAGTGCTAAGACAAAGAAAAGATAAGAAGGTATATGTGATATACTATGCTAGCAAAGTGTTTGATGATGCTCAGAAGAATTACTCCACGACTGAAAAAGAAATGCTAGTAATCGTAACTGCATTGGACAAATTCTGGTCATATATAGTGGGCTCAAAGACAACTATTTTTACAAATCATGCGGCAATAATGTACTTGGTAAAGAAGAAGGAAGCCAAGCCACGGTTAATTAGATAGGTCCTACTTATGACGGAATTTGATCTAGAGATCAAGGATAAGAAAGGTGTCGAGAATGTGGTAGTTGATCACCTTTCGAGACTGGAGTATATGAAGGAAAAGAATGATGGGTTGGTAGTAAATGATTATTTCACTGAAGAGCTGTTGGTGATGATTGAAGAAGTAACTCCATGGTATGCCAATTTTATAAATTATTTTGTCAGTGGGGTTGTTCCACATGAATTTGGTTATCATAAAAAGCAAAAATTCTTTTCGGATGTAAAATTTTATTTTTGGGAGGACCCTCTGCTTTTCAAATACTATGAAGATGGGATTATTAGAAGATGTGTTCCCAAAGAGGAAGTGAATGGCATTTTGGAACAATGTCACACTTTGAAAAGTGGTGGGCATGCAGGAACATACAAGACTATGGCAAAAGTGTGGAAAATGGATTTTATTGGCCGCACATGTATAAGGATGCAAGATGCTATGTTGAATCTTGTGATAAGTGTCAAAGGATTGGAAACATTTCAAAAAGGTTTGAAATGCCACTTAATAACATTTTGAAGGTTGAATTGTTTGATGTATGGGTATTGATTTCATAGGACCTTTTCCATCGTCATTCAATAATCAATATATATTAGTGGCAATTGATTATGTTTCCAAATGGGTAGAGGCTATAGCTTGCCCAAAGAATGATGCCAACACCGTCATAAGATTCATAAAAAGAAACATATTTTCAAGGTTTGGAGTTCCTAAAGCAATCATTAGTGATGGAGGTTCCCACCTTTACAATCAATTCTTTGATAAACTTTTGAAGAGATGTGGAGTGAGATATAAGGTTGCAACACCTTATCATCCACAAACAAGTGGCCAAGTGGAAATCTCGAATAGGGAACTTAAATGCATTTTGGAAAAGAAGATAAGTAGTTTAAGAAAGGACTAGGCACTAAAATTGGACAATGCATTAAGGGCTTACCGAACAGCTTATAAAACTCATATAGGAATGTCACCTATAGGTTGATTTTTGGGAAAGCATACCCGTTGAACTTAAGCACAAGGCATTTTGGACTATAAAGAAGTTGAACATAGACTTAAAGGCTGCGGGATTTAAGAGATTGCTCCAAATAAATGAGTTGGAGGAGCTGAGAAATGAAGCCTATGAAAATGCCAAAATTTATAAAGATCGAACAAAAAAATGGCATGACAAATTCATAAGGGATAGGAAGTTCGAAGTGAGTGAAAAAGTTTTACTGTTTAACTCACGTTTGAAATTTTTTCCAGGTAAGTTGAAGTCAAGATGGTCCATAGCATTCCAAGTGACAAAAATATATCCCAATGGAGCTGTTGAAATTCAAAAAGGGGAAGAAAGACCATTCATGGTGAACGGGCAATGCTTGAAAGCCTATTTTAAAGGAGAAGCCATTGAAAAATCTTCAATTTATCAATTGGAAGATGCTTAGTAAGATCAGATCGACATTTAGCTAATGACGTTAAAGAAGCGCTGGTTAGGAGGCAACCCAAATATAATTTGTAATGTATTTCTTTCAATTTATGCAATTTTAATTTTGCTCCAATTTTTTGGATTTAATTTTATCTTTAAATAAAATAAATAAATAAATAAGTAAATCAATAAATAAAAAATAGGAATATATAAAGTTTTTAGAAGTTTTAGATTATCTAGATAACTTTTAATAGAGTTTTCATATTTTTATATGCAAAATAATTCTTCATTAAGTTGATTTCCTCCTACCGTCTATATAAATAGGGTATTAAGGTTTGGATTACCCATCTCTATCCCTCATTCTTTCAACAGACCTCTTCTTTTCATAAATATGATGAGAACTAGAGCCACCACTTTTAAGAAAGTCAATATGACCTGCAAACAAGTTGAGAGTGTTATTCTTAAAAAGAAAAGTGCAGGAAAAGGAAAAGAAAAATTGCTTTCTAAAACTCCTGAACCTTCTATAATAGATGTTATTAATTTTTGTTATGAGCAGTTTGACTTATTAAAAGCTTCTTGGCAATCTGAGTTGGCATTAGTTAAGAAGGATACTGTTAAGATAAAAAGACATATGAGAGATCATTGGAGAGGGGAAGCTAAGGGCACAAGATGAATTATTGAATTTATAGACCTTTTGTCTGACTCTAAGGATAAACCATTTGATGATGGGTTTAACCTTGAAGAGGATTCTGAGTTGGATCCAAAAGTAGATTCTAAGGAGGAGGACCCTGAAGAGGATCCAGAGATGGATCCGGAGGAGGATCAATTAAAATCAACCCAATCTTCTACTTAGTTTTTCTTAGTTTTTAGGATTTTATTTTCAGTTTAGGTTGGTTTATTCTTTCTAGTTTTATTAGCATTTATTTATTTTATTATGTTTACAATAATTTTCCTTTTGAATTAATCAATAAATTCTTAGTTTTCTTTAATCTTTGTTGTGAATTTATTTTAGAATTAATTTTGAAGTTTCTAATCTCAATTTTTCTTTATAATTAGATTTGATGGCCTTAATTCTTATGAGTTTTGAAGAAGTAATTTAGGGTTCAATGCATCCTAAATCTTAAAATTTTTAGAATTAATAATATTGAGAACTAAGTAAAAATTCCAGCAATAAATTAATAATTTCAAGAATTTGGCCTAAACATGGTTTAAGTAAGGGAATTTGAGCACCAGAAAAAAAAAAAAAAGCGATAATATAAATATTAGGTGCCAAAAAAAAAAGAAAATAAATAATAAATAATGAAATTCTTTATTTTCCCGCATCAATGCCTTTTCGGTATATGCGAAGCAAAACTAAACAGTAATTCAGTGATTGGGTATGCTCTTTCTTTCATCCGAACAAAAAAAATTTAGTGGAGTAGAAAGGAAAATAAGATTAATTAATAAATTCCTCTTACTACCATTGTTTGTAGAAATTAGAAAAAAGAAAAAAATATAGCTGGAAATTATAAAAGAAATTCTCTTTATACATATTCTATTCTTTTTAGTTTCAGGATGTATTTTAACTTAAATGATATTAAAAAGCTAATTTGGATTTTGGCCATTTAAGTTTGATTATATTTAAAAATTTTGTTTTAGAAACTTTAGTTTTTCTTTTTTAATTAATTATTATATTAGGTTATAGAAATCTAAAGAATTTACTTGAGGACAAGTAATGGTTCAAATATGGGAGAATTTTGTTAGGCATAATAATTAAGTTTTTATTTCATTTTAAGTAGAGTTTACTATAGGTTTAATTCTATTTTTAGTTAATTTTAACTTATTTTAATTAAGTTTTCAATTATTAGTTGATTTTAGGAAGATTTGATAATTTTAGTTTAAATTTGAATATGATTTCTTTTAGTTATGATTTTGATAAATAAAATATTTGAATTTGATTTAGATTATTTTTTGTTATAATTTTGATTTTAGATAATATTTAATTTGATTTTAAAGGTTTAAAAATTGAAATTTTAGATTTTCGGTTAGAAAAAAATCGTTAGGGGATGAAATACCGAGCACCCGGTATTTGGAGCAAAGACTCGGTATTTGGAGAAGAAGAACTGATATTTGAAGTATAAATGGAACCCAAAAAATAGTAGTGAATACTGGGTACTCGGTATTTTACCACCGTACCCGGTATTTCGCTTGCCTACCCGGTATTTTGTCAAGTGAACAAAATACCGGGTACCCTATATTTTGCCATCGTACCTGATATTTCATGTCCCTATCCGGTATTTTGCTCAGCCCTCAGAAATGAAGTCTATAAAAAGGAAACCAAGGTTTGGGAAAAATATATATCACTCTTGGGAGCTAAGAAGACTTAAGGGAGGTTAGAGAAAATGATTTTTGGAACTTCAAGATCTTCAATCAATCAAAAAGATCATCAAATAGAATTTTTACTTTCTCTACTTGTTTATTTTTTTGTTAATTTTAGTATGAATATGTTTAATTTATTGGTTAGTTTACCTTTTCTTTTCTTTTTACCATGTTGAACTAAATCTTTTTTCTAGGATTTAGATGAAGCTAATTGAATAATAAAGGTTGATGACAATGATTTATGATTTCAATTATTCTTAATACATAGTTTGATTTGTTAATTTTGATTTATAAGTGTTTTATAATTGGCTACTATAATCACTATCTAAGGTAGCTATTTATAAGCGAGAGTTGCGATAGTTGCGATAGTTGCTAGTTCATGGAATTAATAAGCTAAGGCATATATCGCTAAGAGATTAGGGTACACTTTAGTGGAATTTATGAAATTGCTAAGGATTTTAATGAATTAATATTGATTCGATGATCACAAGAGTAGACACTTGCATTAATGTAATGTTTGGATTTTTGCTCAAGAGAGACTAATTCATAATTTAGAGTAATCAATCTATCAAACACTATAGTTTTGAAATCATTATTGAGTCAGATCAACCGTATAAATTCAATTAACGGAATCTAAATTCTAGATAGTTTTCTTTGATATCTTTAAATTCCAAGTTAAGTTTTCTTATTTATTTAATTTCGTTTTAAAAAAATTCATCCAAATCAAATTAATTTATATCAAATTAATAAAGATAATATCAATTTCAGTAATTGACAATGCCTCTCTGTGGGACGATACTCTACTTACTCTATTACTTGCTAAAGCAATTCGTGCACTTGCGAAAAAGCCTGATCACTTAGTACGCTTTCTGTTTTTCTGATAGTTTACAGAGATGTCTGATGATAGAGACAGGGATACCCAAGAGGCAGAGGTAGCCTCCAATGAGTCTTTAGTTAGAGAATATTCAATTTCAGAGGGTTCATCCAGATCTCGAAATACTACAAAGGATACAGAGAGGGGTGATGATCCCTGAAGAGTAAAGATGATGGAATTACGATGGGAATCAGCAGATTTGAGGCGGGAACATCAGAATATGCCACCACCACTAGTTTCAGCAGCAGTTCTACCCCCTGTTGCACCAGCTCCTATATAGCCAATTGTGGTTCCTGGGTAGCTTGTTATACAAGGAGACCGCCGTTTTATAGATAAGGGCAGAGTATCTATGTTTAGCTTTCTAAAGCTAAACCTAACAGAGTTCAGGCGCGACAGAGGTGATGAGCTGATGGATTTTCTGGAGCAGGTTGAGAATGTACTTAGGAGACTACCTTATTCTGACACTAGAGCAGTGGAGTTGGTTAGGCTATTGCTGAAAAGGAAAGCCTGGACATGATTTTCTCGTCGGATGGTGCCTAAACTATATGGTGAGCATCCTCCTACATGGGCTGAGTTTAGACAGGGGTTGATTAATGAGTTCATAACAAAAGGGGTGAAGACCAGAAACCTGATCCAATTTGAACAGCTTGAGCAAGAAAATAGATCAGTAGAGGAGTATGCAGAGGAGTTCATCAGGCTAAGTAGGTATGCTACCCATATTGTTCCTACTAAGTGGATTTGATCAGCAGGTTCATGAGAGGTTTACATGCTTCGCTTCACAATGCTCTATTGGCTATAAAATTTACATCTCTGACTACCATCATCAATAAGGCAAACCAGATGAAAGAGAAATACAAGGCAGAGAGGGCTAAGAGAGATCATAAGAGGAAAGGAGGACCTAGGTCATAGAGCAGAAGGGGAGAGAGCAGCTCCCAGCCTAGACAAACTGAGCCAGTGCCTAGATTTGATCAGAGATCTCAGACTGGCAGTCAGATGAGGAGGACACATAGTAAGGGACATCTGGTACAGTCAACACCTGTATATTCTCAGGGTTCTTCAAGTCCTACTGTACAGATGCCCAGTGTGCCTATCTATAGTTGTTATAGTAGAAGGAATGGAGGGGAGTGCCGGCGTCAGATGGGTACCTGCCTAAAATGTAGGCAGCATGGTCACTTTATTAGCAGATGTCTTTTGTGGGGTGAGCAGTAGCCATCTGCTTCAGTTTCTCTGCCTACGGTACAGATGAGTTAGAATGTAGTAAAAAAGGCTCTTGGTAGGGGCAAAGGCAGAGGTTAGGCACCAAGTAGCAGTCAGGCCCCAACAGGCAGAGGTCAAGGGCGAGTATTTACAGTCAATACACAGGAGGCACAGAGATCAGATAATGTGGTTACAGGTACTATTCTGATTCAGAATGAGATTGTTGATGCCTTGTTTGATTATGGTGCTACACATTCCTTTGTTTCGCCTTAATTTGCACCTAAATTAAATAAGGAAAGGAAATTTTTGAATGTGCCTTTAGTAATAGCTACACCGATGGGTGAAAGTATAGATGTGGATTAGTACTATCCTGATTGTGTGATTGAAATTGAGAACAATATTTTGCGTGTTGATTTGATAGAATTGCCTGTGTTAGAGCTAGACGTGATTCTAGGTATGGATTGGCTCATGACACATCGTGCAGTCATTGATTGCTATGAGAAGAAGGTTAAATTTTAGCCTGAGGGGCAGCCAGAGTTTGAGTTTATGGGTGATAGATGTGAATTTAGAGTCAATCTTGTTTCTGCTATCCAGGCTAGAAGGATGATAGGGAAAGGTTGTTCAGCATATCTAGCTCATGTAATAGATGTGCAGAAGACTTCTGTAAAGCTTAATCAGAAACCTATAGTTCAGGAGTTTCCTGATGTCTTCCTTAAATAATTGTCAGGATTACCCTCAGATAGGGAGATAGAGTTTGAGATTGAGGTGTATTCAGGCACCAATCTGATATCTATTCCTTCTTATATAATGGCACCAGCAGAATTGAAAGAATTAAAGATGCAGTTACAGGAGTTATTGGATAGAGGATTTATTAGACTGAGTAGTTCTCCATGGGGTGCTCCAGTGTTGTTTGTAAAGAAGAAAGATGGTTCACTGAGAATGTGAATTAATTATAGACAGCTAAACAAGGTGACAGTGAAGAACAAATATCCATTGCCAGGGATTGATGATCTATTTTATCAATTGCAGGGTGCCAGTCATTTTTCAAAGATTGATATGAGATCTGGGTATCACCAGTTGAAAATTAAGAAGGGTGATGTACCTAAGACTACTTTCAGGACCTAATATGGACATTATGAGTTCCTGGCATTGCCATTCGGGTTAACTAATGCATCGACTGCATTTATGGATCTAATAAATAGGGTGTTCAAGCCATTCCTAGATAAGTTTGTCATAGTATTCATTGATGACATTCTTATCTACTCCAGGAGTGAGGAGGAACATGCAGAGCATCTGAGGATAGTATTGCAGACACTTCAAGAGCATCAACTGTATGCTAAGCTATCTAAATTCCAATTTTGGCTAACCAAAGTGTGTTTCCTTATGCATGTGGTTTGTAAAGATAGTTTTAAGGCGGATCCTTAGAAGGTTGAAGCAGTTGCAAATAGGCGTCTACCATTGTTTCTGAAGTCCGTAGTTTTCTTGGTATGGCAGGGGACTACAGAGGGTTTGTAAAGGATTTCTCGATAATTGCTGCTCCATTGACTAAGCAGACTTTGAAACAGGAGTGATATCTGTGGACTGATGAATGTGAAAGCAGTTTTTAGACTTTGAAGTCTTGCCTCACGAGTGCTCCAGTGTTAGCATTGCCATAAGAGGGTAAGAAGTATACTGTGTACTGTGATGCTTCCCGAGTTAGTTTTGGGTATGTTTTAATGCAGAATCAGAGAGTGATTGCTTATGCTTCTTGACAATTAAAGAAGCATGAAGTGAACTATCTAACACATGATTTAGAAATGGCAGCAGTGGTCTTTGCACTGAAGATTTGGAGGCATTATTTGTATAGGTCTAAATATGAGATATATACTGATCATAAGAGTTTACAGTATATATTTCAGCAGAAGGATCTAAACCTCCGGTAGCATAGATGGGTTGAGTTGCTTAAAGATTATGATTATGAAATCCTTTACCACTCGGGCAAAGCTAATGTAATAGCTGATGCATTGAGTCGAAAGTCGATGGGCAGTCTAGCTCACATCTCGGTTATCAGGAGACCATTGATCCGTGAGATGAAGGAGTTAGCTGATATGGGTGTAGAGTTGGATTTGGGATCCCAGGATCGTAACCAGGCTCTGATAGCCCAATTTCGGGTTAAGTCACTATTGATAGATGATATTAAAGTGGCATAGGATAGGGATCCATACCTACTGAAGCTTAAAGGAGATGTTCAAAATGGCAAGATATCAAAGTTTACAGTAGAGGATGATGTACTGAAGTGTGGGAAGCGGACATATGTACCTGATATTGATGGGCTGTGAGATCAGATTATGAGAGAGGCTCACTATTCATCATACAGCATACATCTAGGGATTACCAAGATGTACCATGATTTGAGGGATGTGTATTGGTGGCCTGGTATGAAGGGAGATATAGCTCGGTTTGTCTCCAAATTCTTAGCCTGTCAACAGCTTAAGTTTGAGCATCAGAAACCATCGGGTTTTCTTCAGGAGTTCGAGTTGCTAGAGTGGAAATAGGAGCAGGTTACTATGGATTTTATAATCGGCTTACCGAGGACTACGTGGGGTTATGACTCCATATGGCTTATTGTAGACCGGTTGACGAAATCTGCTTATTTCTTAGAAGTTAAGACCAGTTATTCTGCAGCTCAGTATGCACAGTTGTATATGGAAAAAATTGTGCGACTTCATGGAGTTCCATTGATGATCATATTGGATAGAGGTGCACAGTTTACTTCTTGATTTTGGCAGAAGTTCCAGGAGGCTATGGGTACTCAATTGCAGTTCAGCACTGCTTTCCATCCACAGACCGATGGATAGCCATAGAGGACAATCCAGACTTTGGAAGATATGTTTTGATTGTGTGTTCTGGATTTTAAAAGTAACTGGGATCAATATCTGCCATTGATTGAATTCTCATATAACAATAGTTATCATTCTTCTATTGGTATGCCTCCATATGAAGCACTATATGGTAGGAAATGTAGATCTCCAGTATGCTAGGCAGAACCAGGAGAGAAGCAATTAGAGGGGCCAGAGCTGATTAAAGAAACAATGGAAAAGGTGCCGATGATTAGAGATCGGATGAAGACCGCTTTCAGCAAACAGAAGTGTTATGTCGATCCGAAGCGGAAGGATGTACATTTTGCAATTGGTGATCATGTCTTCCTTAAGATCTCACCAATGAGAGGTATTATGAGATTTAGGAAGAAGGGAAAGCTATCACCAATATTTATAGGTCCATTTAAGATTCTCTAAAAGATTGGCAATATGGCCTATAGATTGGCTCTTCCACCTAATCTGAGTCATGTTCATCCGATATTCCATATTTTTATGTTGCAGAAGTATGTATCGAACCCGTCACATGTATTAGAGATGCAGGATATGGGGCTTAATGAGGACTTGTCATATGAGGAACTTCCAGTGGAAATAGTTGATCGACAAGTCAAGCAATTGTGGAATAAGGAAATTTCTATGGTCAAAGTGCTTTGGAGGAATCAGTAGATAGAAGATTGCACTTGGGAGAGCGAGCAGGAGATGAAGGACAAATATCCATTCTTGTTCTATCAATGAGGTATGTATTTATTTAAATTTGAGGATGAATTTAGTTGAAGGGGGATAGAATGTAATACCCTAGGAAAACCCTATCTTGAATGTATGATTTAGTTCTCAGTTTATGTTTTGAAAGCATTGAAATGAATAGAAATAATTTTAGAGATATAGTTAGAAGCAAATGAAAAAAATTTCCGAAAATCGTCAGTGTCGAAAATAATGCCGAGAAAATAGTAGTCTGATCAACAGATGAATTTCTAATTCTGACCAAGGGGTAAATGATCATACTAATGCATGTGTAATTATCGTAAAAAGAAAGAGGTGAAAAATATTTAGGAACACTGAAAAAGTAAGTGATAGCAAAACCATAAATAAATGAAACTATGAGAGGTATAGTAGAAAGTGGTCTGTCTGAGTTTGAGAATGGCTTCAAAACTATTTTTATAAATAAGTATAAACAAAAATAAGTCTTTTGATTCTCCACTTTAAAATTCAATTCTCAACAGAATTATCAGAATAAATTACAGAAGAAGTTGGGGTCAAAGTATAAATACTTGATAGTTTAAGGACAAAAATATAATTTGCCATTTTGACTTAATATTTAAGAATGCCTTAGCATTTGTTTTTTTTTTTTTTTTGCCATCTTCTTCTTCTCCATCTAAGTTGGCCGAACCATCTTCCTCCACATTTCCAAGCTTGATTCCTTGAGAAAAACCATAGAAAACTTAAAATCAAACATTGTTCTTCCATTCCCCATCCATTTTTTTCATTGAATCACAAAGAAATTCAAGGAACTTTGGAAAGGGAATTTCGGGTGGAATATTCAAAGTGAGGTAACTAATTAGTTTCTTTGATTTTATGGTTAGTTTAGATGATTTAGATGTTGAATTAGATGGGTTTTGTGTTTTATTGCATCAATTGATGTATTTGAACACTTTTCCTCCATTTCCAAACCCTAATGAAAGTTGTGTGATTTGGCTATTTGATTTAGTACTGGTTTATGTTGTTTAATCTTATAATATATTAATTGGAGGCTAATGGATGATTAATTTGTGGTTCATTTGTTATAGAAAATCAAGATTGTCAAAGTTGCCAATTTTGCCTCCTTTGAAACAATAGGTGGGAAATCAATTTTTCAAGGTAATTTGGAGTGCTAAGTGAGTTTAATATGCATCATTTAACATGTCTATAGCATTGAATTGATGATTGGAATCCATTCTTGAAAACTCATCGTTGGCCGATTGTTGTGTACTATTCACTTCCTTTGATTTTGCTTGTTTTTTCTTTGAATTCCTTAGACATTTTGATCCTTTGAATGTTGTTTAATGTTGTATATTTGTTTCCTATTGTGTTGCCTACAATGTGAGCTTGTTGTTGGATAATTGGCAATGTCAACTTTGCACCAAAACCTAACCTAATGGCTTGTCCAACTTTGCCCACCATGTGTTTGATGAAATGCCTAGTTATATTGTCATAGGCATATCACATTTTCATCCATAGTCCTATCAATTTGAATGCCATTGTCGCCAGTGATATTGGCATACCAATTGTGCCTACTATTTGTCTATGTATAACCAACTTATGTTTCGTACCATTGTTAATTACTAAACCAATTACCATTGTATATCTATTGCTTATTGCTATTCCAGTGATTAAATTGCTACTTGAAATGATTAATATTGAAATATTGTTACTTGGGGATACCATTGTTGCATAATGGTATCTAATGACTTGTTTCACACTTGTATTGACCCTAATGTGGTTTGACAGAGTTGTCACTCCGACAGGATAGTGGGTACATACTGTCGGCAATGTGCACATTGTTTATTGATACCCTAGCAAGAAAGGGTTATTGGTCCTAGCCATAAGACTTGATCAGTCTTATGTTTATTGATATGAGATTGACTGTGTGAATACATATAGTCTACGTGTTTTACTGCCCTATATCTGTCTTACCCATGTGATACCATTCCTTTGATATGATTTTTGACCTATCTGTCATTCCCTGTTATTGATTCTATAATCTGATTATATTAAACAGATTGTCATCATTACTTCCTTTATTATCATTTATTATTGATCCAAACTATTTTTATTAGAGATGCATATTATATTCACTCTTTTCATTGTTTACCCATTTCAGGTGCAGAGTAGATAGCAGAATCCCAATTTCAGACTCTCTGTGGATTACAGCAAACTTTTGATAGCAATGTAATTATATTAAATATAGTATTTTGATGTTCATGTTCTAGCTGCTCCATGGAGTATGTATGGCTTAGTTAGGATATGAACATGGATGTATGATATTTTATGATATATGAGTATTGATATGATATGTGATGATGGATGTTATAGCCAACAGCCTAAATTACAAACAGTTTACAGAATTGTAGAATGAATAGTAAATAAGTAAAATGATTAATTAATTGATGATTATAGATATTTGCATGTGATACTAGGTTCTACGGGTGCTGATCACCATTGGCATCTCCTACATCCTAGGACCGTCGAGATCTGAAATCGGGTGGTGACAAGATTGCGAATCGATAGGTCAGGCAACTATGGAATAAAGAAATATCAATGGTAAAAGTTTTTTGCAGGAATCAATCAATGGAGGAGTGTACCTGGGAGAGCGAGTAGGATCTGAAGGTTATGTATCTATTCATGTTCCAGCATTGAGGTACATATTATTTTAACTTCGATGACGAATTTATTTGAAGGGGGTAGAATGTAATACCCTAAAAAATTTCCATAAGAACACAGTAACATAACTAGTTATTGGACTAGGAACATCGATATAATTAAGGAAATTTTTTGAATCTCAGTTAGATTTTATTTATGATACTGTCCCGAAAAATATCAGTGTTAATTACACCGCCCGAGGAAATAGCAGTCCGGTTGACTAATGAATTTCTAATTCAGACCAGGGATAAAGCATCATATGTATATATGTGAAATTTTAGTGAAAATAAAAAGTTGAAAAATAGTTTAGAACACTGAAAATATGAATAATGGCAAAATTGTAAATAAGTCGAACTTTAGGGGCATTGTGGGAAAACCATTGTATGAGTTCCATAATGGCTTTGAAAACATTTTTATAACAAAGTATGGATAAAAATAAGCCATTTCAGTTCCCACTTTGAAACTTGATTCTCAACAAAATTAACAGAATAAATTACAGAAGGAAATGGGGTCAAAGTCTAATTATTGAAAAGTTTAAGGACTTAAATATAATTCGACTACTTTCTTAATATATAAGCATGCCTTATGAAATTTTTAGCCATTTTCTTCTTCTTCTTCTTCTTCTCCTTTGGCCAAAAATCATCTTTCCATTTCTCCACCATATTTTTCAAGCCAAATCAAAAGAAAACCAAGGAAAACTTAAATCCAACCTTTGATTCTTCCATTTCCAACCTTGATTTGTTTGAAAAATCAAAGAATTTCAAGAATCCTTTGGAAGAAAATTTCGGGTGGTTTATTATTCTAAGGTAATGAGTTGATTTCTTTGGTTTACTGGTTGATTTAAATGTATTAGATATTGTTTAGAAAGGGTTTAGTGTTTATTGGCATCAATTGATGCATATGATAGTTTTTCCCCAAATTCCAAACCCTAGTTCAAGTTGTATGATTTGAATCTTTGAATTAGTATTAGTTAATGTTAATTAAGCTTAGATTATGTTAATTGGAGGCTAATGGATGAATTACTTGTGATTGAGTTGGTGTAAAAAACAAAGATTTGGAAGAACGCCATTTTTGCCTCCTTTAAGGATTTTGCTAGCTATTTATAAATATGAGATGAGTTTAATATGCATCATTTATCAAGTTTATAGCATTGATTTGATGATTAGAAACCTCCCTCAATTCTTCATGATTGGCCGAACCCTAAATTACTATTCATCCCTTTGTATTTTGCTTGGTTTCCTTCTTAATTCACATGCTTATTTGATCATTTAAAAGTTGTTTATTGTTGGATAATTGTTATCTATTGAGTTTCTTTGATTGTGGACTTATTGTTGATTATATGGTCAATGTCAATATTGCACCATAACCTAGTCAAATTGTCCATTCAATGATGCACACAATGTGTTTGATAAAATGCCTAGTTTATTTATCATAGGCCTACCATTTGTTTCATCCATAAGCCTACCATTTGAATGTCATTGTCGCCAGTGACATTGGAAATGCCAATTGTGTCCACCATTTGATCATTGATGATCATCCTATATTCCAACTCAATGTTAATTGCCAAACCAACTGCTATTGTTTACTTACCTCTTATTGCTTATCCAATGCTTTTTTGCAGTCTCGTTTGATTTATTCACGAGCTATCATTTGTTGATCAGACCATCGTCATATATTAATATCATTGACTTGTTTCCATGAATATATTGGTTCTAATGTGATTTGACAGAGCTTCCTCACCGACAGGGTAGCAAGTAAATACCGTCGGCAATGTGCACATTGTATACTGGATACCCTAGCTGAGAAGGATTAACTGTCCTAGCTATAAGACCTAATCAATCTTATGTTTATTGATATGTGATTGACATATGATATATGAATTTCATGGCCCATCATCTATCTTGTCTACATAATATGAGCTTTATTGACTTGTTCATTGATTTTACAGTCCTTTACAGTATTCTGATTCCTTATTCTATTATCAGTATGTAGATTAATATTTATTGATTATTTGCCTATTGTTTATTGATATCCTAGCCATTTCTTTTTGTCGATGCATATTAGATTCATTAAATATTTTATACTTGCCCTTTTCATTTGTTTCCCCTTTCCAGGTATAGAGTATAAGGCAGATTCTCGACTTTTATTTTTCTGAGGAATTCTACAGTGTCTGTAATAGCAATGTAATTATTTTAACACTGAATTAATGTAAATATTTTAGACTGCTCCATGGTGTATATAATGACATAGTTATACTTTAGATATGTATATATATAGCATAATATGAAGTATAATTAATGTTATGGCATATGATGATGATGGTTACAACCACTTGCAAAATGAGTTACAAACAAACAGAAAAATTACATGTAATACCGTAGGAAGCCCCATCTTGTAAGCATGAATTGATTCTCATTTTATGGTTTAAAAGCATTAAAATGATGGAAAATTATTTTAGAGACACAGTTAGAAAGCAAATGTAAAACTTTTCCGAAAATCGTCGGTATCGAAAACACTGCCAGGAAAATAGCAGTCCGGCTAATTTAAGAATTTTTGACCCAAACCTAGGGGGATTAAATAAGTTAATTTTATGTGAAATTATAGTGAAAATAAAGAGTTGAAAAATATTTTGGAACACTGAAAATGAGAATAATGGCAAAATTATAAATAAAGGCAACTTTGAGGGCAATTTTGGAAATCAACTGTCTGGGATCCAGAAACGACCCAAAACTATTTTTAAATAATAGAATAACTTAAAATAAGGTATTTCACTCCCCACACTTGAGGTTGAATCTAAATAGAATAGACAGAATAAATTACAGAAAGTTTTGGGGTCAAAAATGCAAATAAGGAAAATTTTGGGCCAAAAGTACAATTAAACAAAGTTATGGGACCCACTCTTTCTAGCAATAGGCCAAGGTGGCCTGTCATTATGGTGGGGGAGATGATTTTTTGATAGAAAAATGATTAATTAATTTATTAATTAATTAAATATGTGCCAAAGCCAAATTCTAGAATTTTCTATTATTTTTTTATCTTCAATTTTTTTTGGCTTTTGAAAAGATGAGAACTATATATTGGCTACCATTTTTGGAGAGGAAAACCGAAACATGGAGGGGAGAAAAACCAAAGAAATATATCTTCCAACCTTTCCAAAGAATCAACCAAAAATAGATAGGAAATGGAAGAAAGAAGAAGATTTATGAAGAAAATAGGATAGAAAAGTAGTGCTCAAGATTTTGGTGGAGCAAAAGGAGGTGGGGTACAAGTATTTTGATTTGAGGTAATGATTCTAAACTTATAATTTTTAATTTAATTTAAGAGTTCTAAGGTTTGATTTGGCAAATAATTGAGGTAATTAAGTTAAAAATGTAAAGAATGAGTTAGGGTTTATATAGTTTCTGAATTCTGTTTTAAGGCAGTAATTTATAGCTATTATTCTGAAATATTAATGACTAAATTTGAGGATGGTTAAAACATTAAATTTGTAGATAAATATGTTATTTATATTTCTGTAAAATTAATTTTTGAAATTCGAAGTGAGGAAAGAGTTATTAAAGTAAAAAACTATGACTGGACTGGAATTAGAGCTATAGAAAAAACTTACTGTATTTTTATTGTATAGACTGATAGAGATAGAGTTAGAAGAAGTGATAAACATGAAAAGTGTTCAATTATTCTTATATATAACCTTGTAAAATGGTTTTTCAATTGGAATTGTGGTTTATGAGATATTAGGTCATAAGTTTAGACTACCCGAAATGACTATTTAACAGAATATAGGTTATAGAATTCTATTAATTTGAGGACTTTAAGTTTTGAATTAGAGAAAGTGTTAAAAATTAAAGATGTTCATTTATTTATGAAAAAAAATTACTATAAAATGGTTTTGTAATTGAATGAGTAAGAAATTTATTATAGGCATAGAAACAGGGCATATCTGGAAAGCGATTTTAGGGCAGTAATTTAATTTTGGAAATTCACTAATAATTGTACAATGTTCTAAAAATTCTGAAATTTGGATATGTTATAATTTTATGTGTTTATTTTCAATAGGAAAAGGAATTACAGTAATTGGTTAAGTATTGATTGAGTTATTAATAAAAGAACAGAATCTGCCAGAATAGGATTGCAGGCAGAATACAAGGTAGCAGGGCTAGTCATAGGCCTAAGTTTAAATTAACACTATAAATTTTTTAGTAACAATTTTAATGAAAAATTTGGTGTTATATGTTGAGTTTAATTAGGAATAAGAATTGAAGTAATTGGATAAGTGTAGAGAGAGATATGAGTAATGAAGCATAGGCTGCCAGTAAAGGTTCTTATAGGCAAAATCTAAAACTTGGAAATTTGAGTAATTTTCTTTAATATAAGTAATATAAGTTTATGTTAAATAGTATCTAAATGAAAATTAATTGGATATGTAGAGTCAAAAATGAATAAGAGATGCGATGGGTACCATAAGAGATAAGGCAAAGAATCAAGGATAAAGGAAAAGAGAAATGTTCAAGTTATAAGTTAAGGTGAGTAATGTATATATCATTATGCATACCAATGTTTTGATTTGTTGATCCAATGAGTATGTTTCCTTCTTGATTAAATGCCAGTTTTTTATTGTTGATCATTCTTTGATCTTCCAAAAAATTGAAATTTATCCATATTCATTGATTGCTATTGATATTGAAATGCCTTTTGTGTACTGATTGATAAATAAGCCCGTGTATCGAAAGCCATTGTAACAAAATGTTCTTAATGCATACTTGATATTGTTATTGATGTCTATTGTCCTATTTATATGTAGATTTGACAGAGCTACCGCTCTGACAAGGTAGTGGGAATATACTGTCGGCGATGTGCACATTGTATTACTGATGCCCTAGCTGGGAGGGGTTATGGTCCTAGCCATACGGTCTGATCAACCTTATGCTTACTGATACTGATGTGATACTGATATTACTGGAGACTGTATGTTCGTATATAGTCCATATTGATACTACTGGAGACTGTATGTTTACATATAGTCCATCCCTTTATCTGTCTTATCTATATGATATGAGTATTATTTACCTGTTCATTGATTCTAAACTTATACCTTATTACTTACCATTGATATCTTTTATTATTATATACTTATATCTCATATATAATGATGTATGCATGCTCACTAAGTATTTTATGCTCACCAAATTAGTGGTTTATAATTTTTATAAGGATGTGTCAGAGGAAGCTGATTCCAAGTCAATTTCATTTCCGACTTGGGCTATCAAGTACATCAAGGTAGAATATTATTCACTAAAAGTTATAAGTGTCCACTCATAGAGCTCCATGGTACTGAGTATAATTAGAGGATTGGATACTATAATGATGTATGAACATTGAAATAATTTACAATTCAGTGGCATTAAAAATTGTAATGTGTAATGTATAATGATTGATAATGACAATGACAGTGAAGTGATAGAGACAGTGATACTGAAATATAATAAAATGAAATTCACATGTTTTAAAAGAAATTTAAAAGTGCCATGTGTGATTATTAATCTGTGAAGTTGAGGGTATAAGGATGAAAAATTATTAGGAGTGTAAAAGTAATTTTTAGTGCAGGCTGAGTACTTTATGAAAGACCTGATTTTAGGTCTAGAATAGTATTAAAATTACAAAGGAAACTTTGGCAAAATTTTTGTAAAATTTATAAGTAATAAATGGGATTTAAGTATTGATTAATGAATTAATATTGATTGAATGACTGATAAATGGATTGTTCATGGGTTCTACGGGTTTCCAGTGACCTTAAGTCTACCCGTGTCATAGGACCGTCACGGCCCAAAAGTGGGTCGTGACATTATAGAATGAATATTAATTGAGTAATTGGTTAATAATTTGATAGTAAATGGTTATAGAATGTGATATTGGGTTCTACAAGTGTCGGTCGTCTCTGGCATCTCCTGCATCATAGGACCATCATGTTCCAAAATCAGGACGTGACAGAGGTGGTATCAAAGCATAGGTTACAAATGAATAATAACTAGATACAAAGTAATAGATTTAAGTAAACCATGAAGCATAGGAATTCTTATTCTATCTTTTGTTGTATTCGTCGAGTATGAATGAGTATTTTGCATTTCTGTAATGTACTGAGTTCATTGTTCTCTGTTCTAATAGTTTGACAGAGATGACTAACGAAAGAGATAGAGAGGATACCAATGAGGCAGAGGTAGACTCTAATGAGTCCCTTGTCAGAGAGATTATAGAGGAACATTTCAGATCCCGACGGATGATAGAGGAGACAGGGAGGAGTGATGACCCCTGGAGGATGTAGATGATGCAGGAGATGATGGATTTACATCGAGAATTAGCATAATTAAGGCAGGAACGTCAGAATATGTCACCTCTAGTAGCACAAGCAGTGCCACCTCCTGTTGCACCAACTGTTGTACCAGTTGTACCTACACCAACTCCAGTACAGCCAGCAATAGTTCCTGGCGAGCCTAATCCCACCGAGTTATTAATGAGGGTGGAGTTACTATGTTCAACTTTCTAAATCTTAATCTACCTGAGTTTTGGGGTGACTAAGGTGATGAGCTGATTGATTTCCTAGAGCAGATTGAGAAGGTAGTGAGGAGGCTACCTTATTTCGATGTCAGAGCAATCAAGCTGGTTGGGTTATTGCTGAAAGGGAAAGCCTGGACTTGGTTTTCTTGATGTATGGAGCCCAAAATTGTATGGCGATCATTCTCCTACCTGGGCAGAGTTTAGACAGGGGCCGATTAATGAGTTTTTGACAAAAAGGATGAAAACTAGGAATTTGATTCAGTTTGAGCAATAAGAGCAGGGTAATAGGATAGTGGAGGAGTATGCTGAGGAGTTCATTAGATGGAGCAGATATGCCACACGGATTGCTCCTACTGAGGCAAATTTGGTCAACAAGTTCAGGAGGAAATTGCATGCCTCACTTTATAATGCCCTGTTTGCTACAGAGTTCACATCTTTTACTACTGTTATTGATAAGGCTACTCAGATGGAGGAGAAATACTAGTCAGAGAGAGCCCATTGAGATCAGAAAAGGAAGGGAGGACATGGTTCACAGGGTAGGAGAGGGGAAAGCAGCTCCCAACCCAGACAGATTGAGCCAGTGCCCAGATTTGATCAGAGACCTCAGTCTGGCAGTCAGAGGAGGACAACAAAGAGTAGGGGACCTCTAGTGTAGTCAGTATATGTCTATTGATAGGGTTCTTCTAGACCTGTAACTCAGATGCCTAGTGTGCCTATTTGTAGTTTCTATGGTAAAAGACACGGAGGGGAGTGTCGACGACAGACGGGTGCTTGCCTGAAATGTGGGCAACATGGTCATTTCATTAGCAAATGTCCTTTATGGGGTGATCAGTAGCCTTCAGCAACAGTGTCCCAGCCTACTATTCATATGAGCCAGAATGTCACTAAACAGGCTCCTGGTAGGGGCAGAGGCAGAGGTCAGGCCCCGAGCAGCAGTCAGGCCCCAACAAGCAGAGGTCAGGGGTGAGTTTTTGCTGTGAATACTCATGAGGCACAGAGATCTGATAATGTGGTCACAGATACGATTCTTATACAAAATGAAACATTTGAAGTATTGTTTAACTCTGGTGCTACACATTTTTTTATTTCACCATCGTTTGCACCTAAGTTGAATAAAGAGAGACAGTTATTGAGTAGTCCTTCAGAGATAGCCACACCAATAGGGGAGAGTATAGAAGTGAATTATTTTTATTCGGGTTGTGTGATTGAGATTGATGATAATATTCTGTGTGTTGATTTGATAGAATTGCATGTGTTAGAGCTTGATGTGATACTTGGTATGGATTGGCTAATGATACATCGTGCAGTTATTGATTGTTATGAGAAGAGGGTTAAATTCCAGCCTGAAGGGTAACCAGAGTTTGAATTTTAGGGTGATAGACGTGAATCTGGAATCAGTTTTGTTTCTACTATCCAGGCTAGAAGGATGATAGGGAAGGGTTATTCAGCATTCCTAGCTCATATGATAGATGCGCAGAAGACTTCAATAGGGATTGATCAGATACTAGTAGTCCGAGAATTCCTTGATGTCTTCCCTGATGATTTTCCAGGACTACCCCCAAATAGGGAGATAGAGTTTGAGATTGAAGTGTATCGAGGCACCGATCCGATATCCATTCCTCTGTATAAAATGGCAATAGTAGAATAGAAATAATTAAAGGTACAATTACAGGAGTTACCGGATATAGGGTTTATCAAACCAAGAAGTTCTCCATAGGGTGCTCCAATACTGTTTGTTAAAAAGAAGGATGGCTCTCTAAGGATGTGTATAGACTATCGTCAGTTGAATAAGGTGACAGTAAAGAATACATATCTGTTACCATAAATTGATGATTTGTTCGATCAATTGCAAGGTGCCAGTCATTTCTCTAAGATTGACTTAAGATCTGGGTATCATCAGCCGAGAATCAAGAAAGAAGATGTATCCAAGACTGCATTTAGAACCCGATATGGACATTATGAGTTTTTGGTATTACTATTCTGGTTAACTAATGCATCGACTGCTTTTATGGATTTGATGAACAAAGTATTTAAGCCATTCTTGGATAAGTTTGTCATAGTATTCATAGATGACATTCTTATCTATTCCAAGAGTGAGGAGGAGCATTCAGAGCATCTGAGGATTGTACTGCAGACACTTCAAGAGTGTCAACTATATGCTAAGCTGTCTAAATGTCATTTTTGGTTAACTAAAGTATGTTTCCTAGGGCATGTTGTTTGTAAAGATGGTATTAAAGTAGATCCTCAAAAGGTTAAAGCAATTGCTAATTGGCCTCGACATATTAATGTGTCAAAGATCCGTAGTTTTTTTGGTATAGCAGGATACCACAGACGTTTTGTGAAGGATTTCTCCAAGATTGCTACTCCGTTGACTAAGTTGACTCAGAAATAGGAGAAATTCTATGGATAGATGAATGTGAGAGCAATTTTCAGACTTTGAAGTCTTGCCTCACAAGTGCTCTAGTGTTAGCATTACCATCAAAGGATGATAAATTCATAGTTTATTGTGATGCTTCTAGGGTTGGATTGTGATGTGTTTTGATGCAGAATAGAAGAGTGATTGCTTATGCTTCTCAGCAGTTAAAGAAGCATGAGATGAATTATCCGACACATGATTTGGAGATGGCAGCAGTAGTATTTGCACTGAAGATTTAGAGGCACTATTTGCATGGTACTAAATGTGAAATATATTCTGATCATAAGAGTTTGTAGTATATTCTGCAATAGAAGGATCTAAACCTCCGACAGTGCATATGGGTTAAACTGATTAAGGATTATGATTATGAGATCCTTTACCATCTGGGTAAGGCTAATGTAGTAATAGATGCATTGAGCCAAAAATCTATAGGTAGTCTAGGTCACATCTTAGTTTTTAGAAGACCTTTAATCCATGCGATGAAGGAGTTAGCTGATATGGGTGTAGAGCTGGGTTTGGGATTCTAAGATAGTAACCAGGCTTTGATAGCCCAATTTTGGGTTAAGCCACTATTGATTGATGATATTAAGGTGGCATGGGATAGGGATTCATATCTACTGAAGCTAAAGTGAGATGTTCAGAATGGCAAGGCATCAGAGTTTACTATAGAGGATGATGTACTGAAGTGTGGGAAATGGTTATGTGTACCCGACATTGATGGGCTACAAGATCAGATTATGAGAGAGGCTCATTATTCTTCATATAGTATACATCCTGAAATTATAAAGATGTACCATGACCTAAAGGATGTTTATTAGTGGCCTAATATGAAGAGAGACGTAGCTAGATTTGTTTCTACTTGATTAGCCTATTAGTAGGTTAAGTTTAAGCATCAGAAGCCGTCTGGTTTGCTTCAAGAGATAGAGTTTCCAAAGTGGAAATGGGAGCAGATTACTATAAATTTTGTGATTGGTTTACTGAGGACTACACAGGGTTATGATTCTATATGGGTTATTGTGGATAGGTTGACTAAATCTGCTCATTTTCTGAAAGTGAAGACTAGTTATACAACAGCTCAGTAAGCACAGTTGTATGTGGATAAGATTGTACAACTTCACGAAGTGCCAAGGATTATTACATCAGATAGGAGTACACATTTTACTTCACAGTTTTGGCAAAAGTTCCAGGAGGCTATGGGTACTCAGTTACGATTTAATACAGCTTTCCATCCACAGACTGATAGATAGTCAGAGCGGACCATCCAGACACTAGAGCATATGTTGCGGTTATGTGTTTTGGAATTTAAGGGTAACTGGGATCAGTATTTTCCACTGGTTGAATTCTCCTACAACAATAGTTACCATTCATCGATTGGTATGGCTTCATATGAGGATTGTATGGTAGAAAATGTTGGTCTCTGATATGTTGGATGGAACCGGGTGAGAAACAGTTAGAAGGACCAGAGTTGATAAAGGAGACAATGGAAAAGGTGTCAATTATTAAAGAACGAATGAGGACCGCTTTCAGCAGACAAAAGAGTTATGCATATCCGAACCGAAAAGATATACATTTTGCTATTGGCGACTATGCATTTCGTAAGATCTCACTTATGAAAGGTATTATGAGATTTGAGAAGAAACGAAAATTGCCACCAATATATGTGGGACCATTTTAGATACTTGAGAAGATTGGCAATATTGTTTATAGATTGGCTCTTCCACCTAGTCTGAGCCATGTTCATCCAGTGTTTCATATCTCGATGCTACAAAAATATGTGTCTGATCCACCACATGTATTAGAAGCACAATATATTAGTATTAAGGAAGACTTATCATATGAGGAGGTACCAGTAGAGATTATGGATCAATAAGTCAGACAACTACGGAATAAATAATATCAATGGTAAAAATGCTTTGGAGGAATCAACAGATGTAGGAGTGTACCTGGGAGAGCGAGTAGCACATGAAGGCTAAGTATTTATTCATGTTCCAGCATTGAGGTATGTATTATTTTAAATTCGAGGACGAATTTATTTGAAGGGGTAGAATATAATACCTTAGAAAACTTCCATAAGAACACAATAACATAACTAGTTATTAGACTAGGAACACCGATATAATTAAGGAAAATTTTTCAACCTCCGTTAGATTTCATTTGTGATACTTTCTTGAAAAATATTGGTGTTAATTACACTGTCCGGAGAAATAGCAGTTCAATTAACTGATGAATTTCTGATTTAGACCAGGGGTAAAGAATCATATGTATAAATGTGAAATTTTAGTGAAAAGGAAAAGTTAAAAAATATTTTGGAACACTAAAAATTTGAGTAATAGCAAAATTTTAAATAAGTCGAACTTTAGGAGCATTTTAGGAAAACCACTGTATGAGTTCCAGAATGGCTCTGAAAGCATTTTTATAATAAAGTACAGATAAAAAGAAGTCATTTTAGTTCTCACTTTGAAACTTGATTCTCAACAGAATTAACATAATAAATTACAGAAGGAAATGGAGTCAAAGTACAATTATTGAAAAGTTTAGGGACCTAAATGTAATTTGTCTATTTTTCTTAATATATAAGTGTGCCTTATGATATTTTTAGCCATTTTCTTCTTCTTCTTCTTCTTCTTTGGCCAAAAATCATCTTTCCATTTCTCCACCATATTTTTCAAGCCAAATCAAAAGAAAACTTAAATCTAACCTTTGATTCTTGCATTTCCAACCTTGATTTGCATGGAAAATCAAAGAATTTCAAGAATCCTTTGGAAGGAAATTTCGGGTGGTTCATTATTCTAAGGTAATAAGTTGATTTATTTAGTTTATTGATTGATTTAGATGTATTAGATGTTGTTTAGAATGGGTTTAGTGTTTATTGACATCAATTGATGCATATGATAGTTTTTCCCTAAATTCCATATCCTAGTTCAAGTTGTGTGATTTGAATCTTTGAATTGGTGTTAGCTAATATTAATTAAGCTTAGATTATGTTAATTGGAGGCTAATAGATAGATTATTTATGATTGATTTTGTATAGAAAACCAAGATTTGGAAGAATGCCATTTTTCCCTCGTAGAAAACCAAGATTTGGAAGAATGTCATTTTTGCCTCCTTTAAGGATTTTGGTCCAAAATCAATTTTACTAGCCATTTGGAAGTGTGAGGTGAGTTTAATATGCATCATTTATCATGTCTATAGCATTGATTTAATGATTGGAAACCTCCCTCAATTCTTCATGTTTGGACGAACCCTAAAGTACTATTCATCCCTTTGTATTTTGCTTGGTTTCCTTCTTAATTCTCATACTTATTTGATCCTTTAAAAGTTGTTTATTGTTGGATAATTGTTGCCTATTGAGTTGCTTTGATTGTAGACTTATTGTTGATTATATGAGCAATGTCAATGTTACACCATAACCTAGCCAATTTGTTCATTCAATGATGCACACCATGTGTTTGATAAAATGCCTAGTTCATTTGTCATAGGCCTACCATTTGTTCATCGATAGGCCTAACATTTGAATGTCATTGTCGTCAGTGACATTGGCATACCAATTGTATCAACCATTTGATCATTGATGACCGTCCTCGTCCTATGTTCCAATTTAATGTTAATTACTAAACCAACTATTATTGTTTACTTATCTCTTATTGCTTATCCATTGCTTTTTTGCAGTCTCGTTTGATATATTCATGAGTTATTATTTGTTGATCAGACCATTGTCATATATTGCTATCATTGACTTATTTCCATGATTATATTGGTTCTAATGTGATTTGACAGAGCTTCCACATCGACGGAGTAGCAGGTAAATACCGTCGGCAATGTGCATATTGTATACTGGATACCCTAGCTGGGAAGGGTTAACTGTCCTAGCCATAAGACCTAATCAATCTTATGTTTATTGATATGTGATTGACATATGATATATGAATTTCATGGCCCATCATCTGTCTTATCTACATAATATGAGCTTTATTGATTTTACAGTCCATTATAGTATTCTGATTCCTTATTCTATTATCAGTGTGCAGATTAATATTTATTGATTATTTGCCTATTATTTATTGATATCCTAGCCATTTCTTTTGGTTGATGCATATTATATTCATTGAGTATTTTATACTCGCCCTTTTCATTTGTTTCCCCTTTCCAGGTGCAGAGAAGAAGGCAGATTCCTGACTTTTATTTTTCTGAGGAATTCTACAGTGTCTGTAATAGCAGTGTAATTATTTTAATACTGAATTATTGTAAATATTTTAGATTGCTCTATGGTGCATATAATGGCATAGTTATACTTTAGATTTGTATATATATAGCATAATATGGAGTATGATTAATGTTATGGCATATGATGATGATGGTTACAACCACTTACAGAATGAGTTATAGACAAATAAACAGATTATAGAATGGATTCTAATTGAGTAATTAGTTAATAATTTGATAGTAAATAGTTATAGAATGTGATACTAGGTTCCACGGGTGTCGGTCGCCTCTGGCATCTCCTGCATCCTAGAACTGTCATGTTCCGAAATCGAGACATGACAATAAATTATGAGTTTGATGATGTTTATAAACTCTACACATTATGTGTTTCTTTAATAATGCTTAAAAACTCTACATAATATGTTCAATTAACTTTGCATTTCTTAGTCTTATTGAAAAACATAGTGTAATTCATGTTATGGTTGTATGAGTCTGTGATTTCGTACCCTAGAAGTTAAGCAGACATGTACTGACAAACCTCTCCGCACTCGAAAAGAATAAAAAATGGACAAGAAAAATCGGTGCCTATGCAGAGAACAACCAGAGTTGCCACCTCTTACATGTAGCATCACCAAGAAGAGTTAGTAGCAAAAGTTCTTTATGTTGGCATCATCGCCAACATTTCCCATGAGCCGCCACTATAAAGGCCCATTGTTACCAGTTTTCTTCTCTTTTGCAGCCCATATGTCTTGTGGTGCTGCCCAAGCTATTGTGCAACAATGTGCTCCCCTTCAGTAATTTATTGATGATTTTACACCTTGAAGCCTTATAAATACCCCCTTCCATCACCATTTCACACACCCTTTGCTTTGTTAAGTTGACTTGTCCTTAGCAAGCATTTCTTCTCTCCCTCTAAGCAAAATTTTCTCATACAAGTGGTTTAACTCTTTTTGAGTATAAACTAATTTCTTAATTCTCTTTGAATTAAAGAAATCAAAGACCGATATTGGCCAATAAAGATCTAAATTGATTTCTTTGAATTAATTTAGCAAGACAAGCGTCCACACCTAATTCCACTCCTTTAAAATGAAAAGTGAAACTCTGATATGGAAAAACAACATTACCACTGTCTGCACGCAAATCTCAAAGAAAGGTATAATCAGACTTTCAAAATCAGACTTTTATGAATCAGATCATGGATCAAATCCAAAATCAACTTTTGAACCGACCATAAGTCAACTTTATTCTCAAATCTAACATGAAACCCCTTCACAATAAGAGTGAAATACGTAGATTTTGATTCCCATTTGAAGGGATATGTAGCCATGCTTCTACATGAAGCATCAAATCCAAAAAAAAATAAAAAATCTCCACCCTATTCTTGCTTTTACCAACCCTTTTCTTCCTTTTGCCACCCCTTTTTCTTGCTTTTGCTCTTTTCTAGAGAATCTATGATTAACGTAGAACACATAAGGAATAGAGTTAATATCTCCAATTAGGGTGATATTGAGGAATGTGTAATTAACCTAGAACCCATAAGGGCTAGAGTTAATATACTCAACTCTTAATTATGTAAACTATTTTAATTTCTTTCTTGCTTTGAATATATTATTTATTTACTGCTTTATGTCCAAATAAATGCCATCCCTTAAATATCATGAAATTAAACTATTCACAAAAATAATATTTTCAGTTTCTCAAACTGAAAACCTAATCCTCGAATCAAACTCTGCTCGAAGGTCTAGCACATTTTATCCTTGTGCTATCAATTAGAGTCAATTTTAAATTTTTACCTTATATTTTTCTATTAAAAATAAATTAAGGTGGCAGCTCCCCGAAATATATTTCAAAATAGAAAATTTGATACTTAAAAAATCAATTGCATCCTCTTTCAAACTGAAAAGCAACAGTCATTCGAGCATGAAACTGGGCACCAAATGAGTATTTTGATTCCTCGAGAGAACTAGAATGATGCTCGGGCGAGGCCTCATAGTTGGCGACTCCACTGGGGACTTGTCATTTTTCAAAGAAAATTAAAAAGAGGACTACTAATTAGTTTAGAAAACATTTCTCGAAGAAACTCTGACTTGGCTTTTAATTTTTAAACTGACTTTTCATTGCATGCATCACTACATGGACTCTTTATTTACTACCAGTTATGAATCTTAGCCCCTCGGATTGCAAATAGCTTTGGTCTAATAACTTTCTTTGAATATGTTAGGAAATAGCGAAAGAATCCAACCTGTGACAAATCCTTAATCATTTTAAGGTATAACGAGCATGCAGTACCGTTGGATCTATGCGAAACTCTTTGTTTCACATGTGGTTAGGTATATAGCTGCTCTAATGTGACGAGACCCTTTTATCCAAGCCAACTAGCCTTTATATAGTCGAACCTTAGAACTTGACCCGAGGGCCTATAAACCGTAATAAATCGGATGCCATGCTCATGAAATAGATTTTCATATGCATTCATGAACACATGCACACAAGTGTCCATGCATATACCATATCCCCATATATTTGTGGACTAAGAACTAAGAGTCAAACCCTAAATAGTCTCCAAACCGAGAAAACCCTAACAATAAAACACTTACTTGAGAGATGTACATGCCAAACCTATACCCTAAACGGTGAATCTAACCTGCTAAAACAGAAAATGGACCTTACCCACTAAACAGAAGATTATGTAAAACTTATCCACCCACCAGAAAAGCCCAGTGAACCTGACCCATTAAATAGTGAAACCGATAAACTGACCATTTACCCAAACAGCCAACCAAAACAATGGCCCTGACCCACAAAACAGAAAACCATATGCTAACAAAATAATGAACCTACTTCATCTATCAGAAAAAAATAGTGTGTAGCTGACCTATACCGCAAACTGTGAACTTGACTCACCATAAATTGTGAACATGTATGTTTGCACCCTAAGCATATTCGGACCATGCTAAACTAATTGGCAATTGACCAAAGATCAAAATCAACTCCGAATATAGATAAACCTGACAGTGTCATACTAATCAGCATCAACTGGAGGTCAAACCACTTTAAATTGAGCAAATCGGATAGGATAAGAATCAAAACGAGACTGGTGGCAACAAGCCTTGCCATTGGTGGCAACAAGCCTTGCCATTGGTGGCAGCAAACAGCACTTGGTGGTACTGCTATCAAGAGCAAGCCCTACCGTCAGTGGCTTGCTCCTCTGCCTCCAATTTCCTTAATCTTTGCCGCCAATGCTCAGCTCAGGTGCCATCAAATGCATACTGTGAATCCCATATCAGATTTTGATTAGACTAACCTTCAGCCTTTTTCTTATAAATTCAAACCTCAATTCACTTCTCAAAACACACCAGAACAACTAAGTAGAGTTTTTCTTAGTTGGCTCTCCCTTCTCCCTCCTTATTCAGCTTTCTTTATTTTAAGCGGTTTAATTCTCTTTGATTTCGAACTGATTTCTTCAACTCTCCTTGAGTTGGAGGAATAAAAGACCTAGATTTGATCTCTCTTTGAGTCAATCTAGCATCACCATTGTATTAATTTGACTAATAATTCAACTTGATAATTAAACTTGGGCAATAAACGGACCTTTGAACTAGTTTTATTACCTAACAAAGGTGGAACTCTGATCCTGATGAACCCTAAGACGCCTTTCGCAAGAAGTGAGAAACAAACTATCGTATTGTAAACTCAAAATCAAACTCATCACTCCTTCTTTAAATTGGTAAAGCATCAATTAAAAGAACCAAAACATGATAAAATGGAAGAGGTATAACCTTACTTTTCTTAAAATCATACCTAACCCCTTTGCGAAAAGGGAGAACTGCATGAGTTTTGATTCCTATTCAAGAGATATGTGAACAAGCTATTTCATAGCTTCAAATCCAAAAACACCAAAAAACCATCTTTTTCCTAGCTTATTTTTTATTTGATCTTACTTTGGGAATGTGTGGTTAACATAGAATTCCTATAAGGGCTAAAGTTAACATCCTTTATTTTTTATTTTTGATGCAATTAAACCTTCTTTACTTTACTTTATGTTATTTACTTTAATGTTATGTTTATATTACTTATTTTATTATACTTCATTCATGCATCTTATATTTGCCATTCTTATTACATGTTCATAAAAATATCTTTTTCATAAATCGATTGTTAAATGGAAAGCCAAAATGAGAGTTACTTAAAACTGAAAACCTAGTCCCTGAACTCAGTCTCAGTTCGAAGGTCTAGTGTTTTTATCCTTGTGCTTTTAATTGGAGTCAAATTGGGTTTTCCTTTCTTTTCCCTTAAAAATGAAGGTGATAACTCTACAAATTTTCAAAATAAAAGGTTAAAGAAATCATTTTCAAATGTAAGATAAAAGTTGCCTTTAATATGTGGGAAATTACTTTGAAAGAGCATCTCAGTGCTCTAGCAAGGCCTCACAGTTGGCGACTCTACTGGGGTCAAACTTTTTTCTAAAAAGTCAAAAGGACTACTAATTGGTTTGAAAGAAAATAAATACTCTTTTTTGAAGTAACTTTTGTTTAGGCTTTTTATTTAATTATTGATTTTCATGCATCACTTTGTATATCCAGTTACAAATCAAAACCTTCGAATAACGAGTAGCATCGACTTGGCAACTCTCTTTGAGTATGTTGGGGGATAGAAAAATCATCCACCCCGCGATGAATCTTCAATCTTTTTTAAGTGTAATGGGAAGTAATACTGTTGGGCCCATGTGAGATGCTTTGATTCACATGTGGTTAGGTATATCATTACCCTAGTGTGATGGGTACCCTTTTATCCAAGCCGTCTAGCCTTCATATAATGAATCTAGAACTCAAACCTTAGGTAAAGTGCACCCTAAATGATTTAAGCCATGATATGATTGCATAATCATGAATCTATTTTTAACCATTCACTCATAATGCATAAAGTATGCATACTATCCTAATAAAGTATAGGTTGTTCCTTGAACCAGTTGAGAGTCAACCTAAACTTTTTTAAAGACTTGCACCCTTTACCCTAGGACTTAAAAACCTTAAATCCTAAACCATAAGCCCTAAACAGAGATGGACCTGAAACCTTAAATGATAAACAGAAATGGACATGAACCCTTGACCCCTAAACAAAAATAGCCTTCACCTTAAAACCCTAAACAGTGATGGACTTGGATCCTTAAACCCTAAATAGAAATGACATTCATCCAAAACCTAAGCAGAGATGGTCCTCACCCCCAAGCACAAAAAGAAGTCACTAAGCCATTACCTTGTCCACAAGCAGTGAACCTGGCCCACTAAACCATTTTGAACCTATGCCTAAATTAACACACAGGTCTAATCCAAACAGTGAAACTGATCTAATAAACATTTACCAAACCTAACCTGTATAAGTGAAAATCGAACCAAATTATACCTATGTCCAAGACAAAGAAACTGACCTAGAGACACTCACCCAAAATCCAAAGCATAATCCCAAAACATTTTAAACTAACCTACCATCCCATTTATTCTTACCAATCAAACCAACCCACTGTAATATTTACCCTTACCAATCAAACTAACCCATTGTCCCATTTACCAAAATAGTGAAATCGGCCCACTGTCTTACCAAATAAATCGACCAAAACTAACCTGTTAAACATAAAACTATGTTGAACCCATACCAAAATCGACCCATGGATAAGACCCATCACATTGTGAGTTCTACTCACCTAACTAAAAGGAATCCTTTCTTTTTTCTCGAAAGTCTTTCACCTGTCTATAATACAACCTACCTGTCATAGTGCATAATAGACATGCACACTTATTCTACCAATAACTTATAAACTAACTTTTTTCCTTTCCTTTCAGGTAAGGTACCTATGATTGAAGAAACCGATTCCAAGGACATAACCACACTTTTCACCACTCTCCTCAAGAAACAGGAGGAAAATTTTCAAGTTGTCCTCAAGTCTACCTTAGATGCTTAACAAGCCCACTTTGACAAACAAAGTGTTGGTCGCTCAGCAGACCAGCTTCAATAGAACCGTAGCCACCTAATAAGCTAGTTTTTTTTTTTTTTTAATGTAATAGACTATATGGACAATACCCTAAACTTCCAACATCAGACCATTATTAGTGAGGTGAGTGAGATGATGAACCAAAATCGAACTCAATCAAGCTCTTCAACTATATCTGGTG
This sequence comes from Aleurites moluccanus, assembly GCA_948193065.1. Classification (NCBI taxonomy): domain Eukaryota; kingdom Viridiplantae; phylum Streptophyta; class Magnoliopsida; order Malpighiales; family Euphorbiaceae; genus Aleurites; species Aleurites moluccanus. Next base: position 36,070 of record CANXYC011429082.1, read on the forward strand.
TTAATCTATGCAACACCAGTATGTCAACAAACACAAATAATATCCCTTTTGTTTCCTTGAATCCCTTTCAGGGAAGCGAAATTATTACCCACATATTGATGGAAAAGCCTGAGAGGCACAACACCATTATACTTAAGCAAAATTGCTTAATGAAGAAAAGAGGTAAAGAAAATGACACTTCCACTTCCAAAGTTGTTACGCAAAAAGGCAAGGGAATAGCTACCATTACATTAGAGAAAAGGAAATTTACTGATTTAAGTAATCCCTTGAGCCTGATCTATAAGGAGGCATTAAAAGCCAAGCTAGTCATACCTTTAGAACCAAGGCCATCTCTAAACCCTTTACCTAAGAGTTGGAACATAAATGAGTACTATAAATATCACTAAAGCCAAGGGCATAAAACTGACATATGCAAAAACCTGAGGTATAGAATCTAGGACCTTATTAATGATTGGAACATCCTTCCCCCCTGCCTAGCTAGGATCCAGCATCCCCACTGATCTCCAGATTGTCGTAAATGTAGATGCAGACCCTACAAAACTTATTTCAACCATTCTTTCCCCATCGGCTGCCTTGATAAAACTAAGCTGCAGTCTGAGTCATCCGAGTCTGAACTTAAGTCTGAGTTATCTGAGTCATTGTTTTCCTTATCTAGTTCTGAGTCTATAAAAGACCTATCTAAACTTTTGCTTATAATAAAACATTTGCCTTTTCCTCCTATAATCCTTTGTCAAACTCTTATTTTCATGAATCCAATCAGAATGAGACATCAAAAGAAAATGAAATGAATGAAATAAAAAAGAAAAATAAAGAATCAATTAATTTTGGCACAGATGGTAATCCAAAACTCATAAATATTGCATCTTCAAATCATGGCTCATTGTCCCAAGAGATTTTAGAATTCAATGATTGCTTTGCATAGAACTTGAGGATATGATTGAAATTGATCCAAGCATCATGGTTCACAAGATTTCAACTTAAGAGCATGTGAAACCTAGTAAGCAAAAATTGAGAAGGAAGAAGTTGCCAAGCTGCTAAAGAACAATTTCATTGAACCAATCACATATCCTTCATGGTTAATACACATAGTCCCAATACCCAAAAAAGATGGAAAGGTAAAGATGAGTGTGGATAGCTTGCACTTTCAAAAAATAAGTAGTGAATCTATTCAAGAGTATCCAATATCATAAGTATTCGCCTTACCGTCTTCAAACGAACGAGGCAATTGAAGTAGCAAATAAGACTCTCAAGACCATTATGCAAAAAAAAGGATCATTGGCAGCAGGAATTGGTAAGAACATCTTCCATATGCATTATGGGGATATCAGACCTGTATTAGCACTCCAATCGAGGTAACTCCCCATTTCCTTAGTTTATGATATGGAAGCAGTTCTTCCAATTGAAATGCAAATCCAATCTACCGGGGTTATGTGCGAAGTCAGCTAGATGAAACAGAATGGATCAAAAGGGTACCATGATCAGCTGAACATTATAAATGAGAAAAAGATGGATGCCTTGTACCATATTCAATGTTATTCAATATAGGCTTACGAGGAATTTCAACAAAACAGTGACTGACATAAGAAGGAAACTTGGTCTTAAAGGAAATCAGAGCTTCGGTTCATGATCCAAGGGGAAAACTCAGAGCTAACTGGGTTGGTCCTTACATGCTCAAAAAGACCCTATCAAGCAAAGGAGTCATACTCAGGGATATGAGGGGGAATAAATTTTCAAACCCATGTAACCTGAATCAATTAAAAATATACTTTGCTCAATGTAGTGAGTTATATAAACATAACTATGAGGACCTGATTCTCCCAAAGAAAAATTAATTATGCAAAAGTGTTACGAAGATACGTAGGCAACCCACTCTGAGCATGGTCCAAAGCATAATAAAATCATCATTTTTTATGCCAAGATTAATTGATTCTTACTCGCTAAGTTAAAAACTTGAAAAGGCAACTTAGACAAAATTTAGAGCAACTAGGTGAGTCGAAAACCTAAAAAGGCTGCTCGAGTAAAAATTAGAGCATTAATAAAAAAATAGGAGAGTAAAGAAAAGAACAAAAAAAAATGTCTCATTTTGATCATCATATTTGGTAAAAAACTCAAGAAGGCATGAATTATAAATCATGTTCCATTAATTATCAATGTCAAAGATCAAACTCTTATCTCCTTTCATTCCAATCGTAAAAATCAAAATCATGTTTCATTTTATTCAAGTCATGAAATCCCAAACCAATGTTAAAGTTAAATTTTTGTCTCGTTATATTAAACCTATGTCAAAATGATTCCAAATCAAACCAAAAATCCTATCTAATCCTAGGTGGACGGAAGCAAAAAAAAAATCCTAACTGTGAGTCTCCCTCCTCTTAGGATGGATGTCCCTGTCATCACAAGGATCATTATAATCATCAACTGGCCTTTTTACATGTCCATCTCCAACTGCTCCCTCAGAATCTCTATCAGCAGTTGCTTTCTCAAAATCTCTAGTATCAACTATCTTCTTGTCATCTCTCTTGTCAAATAAGTTTATCTCTGCCACTCTAGCTAATGTCTCTATAGTGGTTATAGGTATGTCATTTATCTCTATCGCTGCCTATAGCTCCTTTATCAAGGTAGCTCATCTAACCTTCTTAATAGGCCAAATTGAAGTGATAAACTAAAACATCATACCCATCCAACTTATCTGATAAACCAGCTGGCCTGACAAAGCGTATGGATCTCCTTCAGCCATTCATTATTGTCTGGGCTGCTATACTAGTGATCAGTAATGTAAGAAAAGTAACACCATCTGGTCAAATACCCTGAGATTGACCATCCTAGTTCCATGATAAAAGGTGGTCAACCTCATGCCTGTTAAGTAAACCATCTTGTAACTATAGCTTATTGTGACGAATGAGCCAATCCCATACCCTGGGCAGTACCACAAAAAATTCTCTGAATCCAATTCCAAAAGACAAACAGTCCACTATATCTGAGAATCAAAATGGATCAAGGTCCTATATATGCGATACCTGATAGTTGAATAGGGTAGCCTATCTGGAGGACTCACTATCTGAAGGTAATCTTTTAGCTAGACCCAAGTCATTTTAAAGCAAAAGCCAAAAATCAAGAAAGGGACCTAAGCATAAAAGGATCAATAAAAAGAAAAAGTTCTTACCTGAAGGATAAGTGCACTAACTAACCAAAGCCCCTCAATCCCACAACAACTGTCCAAGTTGTGCAAAGCCTCATCCAATCTAAAGAAAATAACTCAAGCCCAACCTGACCATGGCCTTACCTTAGCGGATCTGACAAGACTAACCAAACTCCATGGCCAAACCTGACCATTAACCTTACTATAGCTGACCTATGCCAATCTGATAAGATCAATCAACCTTAAGGCTAAATATGACCATAGCTTCCCAAAAGAACTTTTAGGCGACATCTGACCTTCTAAGTTAGTCTTTAACCAAGACTAAGTACGACATCATCCTCAATCCAGCATACTCGTCCCAAACTGAATGTGGATTCAACCAGCAACATTACCAAAACATTACCTTTCTATTGTCACTGCCCAATGAGTAGACAAACCAAATAAATTGCCTACTCCCTCTCAGCCTCCATGACTACCAAAGTAATCTAAGTCATCATCTCCCAAAAGTGGGCCATCTCTTCAAATCATAGTCCCTAAAAATGGGTTGTCTCTACAAAATTCCAAATCACCCTTAGAAAGCCTAAGTCACAATAACCTCATCCTTTTAACCAAATTCCAAGCCAAAGAAAAAAATAATCCTTCTGACTTACCAGGTTATCCTTTTCCCAAAAGTGGGGCATCCTACTAAAATTTTGATCACAAATCTAATGTGTCACCTGCACCTTAAAACCTTAGTAGTTTAGGTCAGCCTTTCACTGGTTTAAGGTATCCAATTCATCAAAGCATGCATGCCTATATCATACTTAGGATGCATTTCTCATAAATTATCATTTTAACATCATAGTCGTTCGTATCAATATTTCACTAGTTCAAGGTATCCAGTCCATAAAAACATTCACAATTTTTGCATGCCTAAACTAGATATAGGATGCACTTTATATAAGACTCAGAGTATCAATTTGAGTCGATCAAAACTTTTCAAACTCTTCAAGGGTAATTGCATATTTCGACCTAGAACGAAGTTAGGTTTGCTTCTTCAAAAAATCGATTATCCTAAGATAGCTTAGCCCAAGCAGCCCTTTGCAACCAAAATCATTTTAAGCCCAAGCATCCCTTAGCAAAACAAAATCATTTTAAACCCAAACAACTCTTGACAAACTAAAATTATTTTAAACCCAAGCAGCCCTTGGCAAACCAAAATCATTTTAAGCCCAAGCAACCCTTAATCATTTTAAACCTAAGCAGCCCTTGGCAAACCAAAATCATTTTAAGCCTAAGCAACCAAAATCATTTTAAGCCTAAGCAACCAAAATCATTTTAAGCCCATGCCACCATTGGAAATCAAAATCCATTTTCCATTCAAATTGATTCTATATAATGTTTGAAATTAAAATTCATTCTCCATCCAAATTCATTCTGAAAGACATTTCAAATAAAAATTCATTTTCCATCCAATTTCATTCTGAAGGATGTTTGAAATTAAAATCTATTTTTCACCTGATTTCATTCTGAAAGAAGTTTGAAATCAAAATCCATTTTCCATCTAAATTCATTCTGAAAGATGCTTGAAATCAAAATTCATTTTGCAACTGATTTTATCCTGAAAAATATTTGAAATCAAAATCCATTTTTCACCTAATTTCATCATGAAAAATGTTTGAATTCAAAATACATCTTCCACTAAATATTATTATAAGACACGTTTGAAATAAGAAATTCCTTTTTATCTGATTTCATAGTGAAAGATGTATGAAGCCAAAACTCCTAAAAATTTAAAAAAAAAAAAATTGAGCATTCATCCTATGTGCTTAACATAGCACCAGTGTCAACTTTCATCCTGTATGCCTAGCATAGCACTAATATGATCTTCGGCATAGCATTCTTATCAGTCTAGCATAGAGTTAGGATCCTTTATTTTGAGACCTATAGCAAAGTTAGGCTTCTCATTTCTAAAGTTAAGTATCCTAGGGCATCTTTAGGATTTATACTATAGCAGAGTTAGGCCTCCCCCTTCTAAAGTCAACCATCCTGGGGAATCCTTATGATTTATCCTTTCCAACATATAGCAACCATCCTAAGGCATCTTTAGGATCTCTCTCTTCAAAACCTATTACAAATTAGGTTGCTCTTATAGAATCATCCATCATGGGACATCTTTGGGTTTCACATCTTAAACCTAGCATAATTCAAGAATATCCTCCCTAAAGGTAGCATTAGGAGCTTGTCAGACCATCCTAAGGGTAGCTTTAGGATCTTATTAGACTTTCCTAGGGGTAGCCTTAGAAACTTTTCAGACTTTCCTAAAGGTAGCTTTGGGAGCTTTCTAGACCTTTTTAAGGGTAGCTTTAGGATCTTATCAGACCTTCTTAGGTATCACCTTAGGAGCTTTTCAGATTATCCTAAAGGTAGTTTTAGGATCTTATCAGACTTTCCCAGCGGTAGCCTTAGGAGCTTTTAAGACCATCCTAAGGGTAATTTTAGGATCTTATCAGGCTTTCCTAGGGGTAGCCTTAGGAGTTTTTCAGACCATCCTAAGGGTAGCTTTAGGATCTTATCAGACTTTCCTAAGGGTAGCCTTAAGAACTTTTCAAACCATCATAAATGTAGCTTTAAGATCTTATCATACTTTCCTAGGGATAGCTTTAGAAGCTTTTCAGACCATCTTAAGAGTAGCTTTAAGATCTTATCAGACTTTCCTAGGAATAGCCTTAGGAGCTTTTCAAACCATCCTAAGGGCAACTTTAGGATACTATCAAACTTTCCTAGGGGTAGCCTTACGAGCATTTCAAACCATCCTAAAGGTAGCTTTAAGATCTTTTTCGACCCTCCTAGGATAGCCTTAGGATATCTCCCTAAGAGTAGCCTTAGGAGCATTATTAGACCTTCCTAGGATAGCCTTAAGATCTCTTTACCCAATTTGATCGTGGTAGCCTGTGTTCATTATCATCATGATTACTTTTCAAGAAAAGTAACCATGATGAGAGGCAGTTGTGAATACATATTTTTACACCTCAAGCAAACTAGAGCCATGCCAAACTTATTGGCAATTGACCAAAGATCAAAATCGACTTGGATTACAAACAAACCATACCGTGCTAGACTAATTAGAGTCAACTAGAGGTCAAATAACTTTGAATCGAGCGAATCAGACCAGATAAGGATTAGAACGAGCCTGATGGCAACAAACCTTGCCTTTAGCGGCAGCTGCATACCTTGGGGGGCAGTAACCACAAGCACTTAGTGGCGCCGCCACCAAGGGCAAGCCCTATCGCCAGTTGCTTGCTCCTCTGCCGCCAGTTGCCTTGATCTCTATGGCCAATGTTTAGCTCAGGTACCATAAAATGCAAACCGTGAATCCTACATCGAATTTCAATCAGACCGACCCCAACTTTTTTTCCTATAAATTCAAACCTTAATTTACTTCTCAAAACACACTATAACAACTAAGTAGAGTTTTCCTTAGTTGTCTCTCATTTCTCCCTCCTTATTCAGCTTATTTTATTTTAAGCTATTTAATTCTCTTTGATTTCGAACTGATTTTTTCAACTCTTCTTGAGTTTGAGGAATAGAAGACCTAGATTTGATATCTCTTTTAGTCAATCTAACATCACTATTGTGTTAATTTGACTAATAATTCAACTTGGTAATTAAAATGGGCAATAAACGAACCTTTGAACTAGTTTTGTTACCTAACCAAGATGGAACTCCAATTAGGACTAACCCTAAGACGTCCTCCTCCCGATGTGCAAAACAAGGTATCGTGTTCTAAAGTCAAAATCAAACTCATCACTCCTTCTTTAAATTAGTAAAGCGTCAATTAAAAGATCCAAGACATGATAAAATGAAAGAGGTAAAACCCAACTTTTCTTAAAATCAGACCTAACCCCTTTACAAAAAGGGAGAACTGTATGGGTTTTGATTCACATTCGAAGGGATATGCAGGCAATCTATTTCATAACTTCAAATCCAAAAATACTAAAAAATCATCTTTTTCCTAACTTATTTTGTATTTGATCTTACTTTGGGGAATGTGTGGTTAACCTAAAATTTCCACAAGGGTTAAAGTTAACATCCTCAATTTTTGGGTTTTGATGTGATTAAACCTCCTTTACTATACTTTTTGTTCTTTACTTTAATGTTATGTTTATATCACTTGTTTTATTATGCTTCATTAATACATCTTATATTTGCCATTCTTATTACCTGTTCATAAAAATATCTTTTTCATAAATCAATTGTTAAATGGAAAGCAAAAATGAGAGTTACTTAAAACCAAAAATCTAATCACCGAGCTCAATATCAATTTGAAGATCTAGTAATTTTATCCTTGTATTTTTAATTGGAGTCAAATCATGTTTTCTTTTCTTTTCCCTTAAAAATGAAGGTGGCGACTATACAAATGTTTAAAATAAAAGGTTAAAGAGATTATTTGCAAATATAAGGTAAAAACAGTCTTTAATAAGTGAAAAATCATCCCAAAAGAGCAACTTGGAACTTGTGCGAGGCCTCACATGACTGTACCATGAATCCGACCCACCGACCTAAAGGAATCTTTTTCCTTGGAAGTCGTGCATATCAGACTCGCACCCATTTTTTTTTTAGAGAATCTTACCTGCCACCATACATATTATACCCACACCTTTTTACCACCTCTTATTAAGAACCTAACCATTTTTTTTTTTCTTTCATGAAAGGTACCTATGGCTAAAGAAACAGATCTTGACACTATGAATACTCTGCTCACCACCCTCCTCAAAAGATAAGAGGAAACCTTCTTGGTTGCTCTGAAGGCCCAATAAAACATATTCTTTGACAGCACGCCTGCAAGTGGCCTTCGGATAGAGCGTCCATCGTACTCCGGTGGCTATTGTTGGCGAGCTTTCTTCCTACTAGGTCATCGTACGTTAGCCTTCCTCATAGTGATACAGTGTCATTCAACTATCTCTCTATGCTGACAGAATGCCTGCTAGCACATAATAATAATAATAAAGGCAAATTATAATTTAGTCCTTAAAGTTTGATCCGAAATACGATCGAATCCCTATATTTTATTCCATTAGACTAAAAATTCCTTCCATTTATTTTCCGTTAAAAATATTAAAATATCCCTCATTTATATTTAAATTTTTAATCTTACCTGAGATAAAATTTTATTAATAAATATTAATTAATTTCAAAATTAGAAAATTCACTTAGATTTTATGGGTCTTCCCTTTATGTTTCATAACTCTTCTCTTCATCTCAACCTGATTTCTAAGCAACTCTAAAATTAAGTCGAGTTTCTTTTCCATCTTCCTCTGAAATCCATTCATCCTCTGCAAACCCAATTTCCCAGAAAGAAAATTGTATACTCTTTGCAACTGAGGTAACTGTTGACCGATGATTTTAGCACCGCAATGATTTTTGAGAGGTGTAGGCAAATGGGTATTACTAGATATGCAGAGAAACTAACGGGCTTATATATATATATATATATATATATATATATATATATATATATATATATATATATATATAAAAAAACAAAAAAAAAAATAAAAAAAAATATAGAGAAAAAACTGAAAATTTAGGGGGGCAGAGAGAGACATGGATCTGGGT
>CANXYC011429954.1:0-10932 GCA_948193065.1 Aleurites moluccanus
GAGTTTAGCAACCTTGATTTGCTATAATTCCATAAAAATCCTAAAGAAATCTATAAAGAAAATGAAAATCTAAGTTTGGAAGAAGGAAATGGTGTACACGGCCTAAGGAAAGAAAAATGGTGAAGAAGATGAATGCAATCCGTGAATTACAGCCCATATAAGACAAAAGAGTTTGTAAAATTACAACTAAATCCTCCATGTTTCAACTTTTACACTTTGGTCCTTAAATCTTCTAAAATTTATTCTGAAAGTTCCGTTAAGATTTTGATATCAGTGTGAAAAGTGAATAGACTTATTTTAATTTATTCTTATTTAAAAAAATACTTTTGGAGTCATTTTGTAACTCTGACCGACCCATTTTTACTATTCACCTTGAATTACCCTTTATTTACCAAAATGCCATTGTTCACTTTTCAGTGTTCCTAAATGATTTTCGCTTCTTTCTTTTTACCAAAATTACACATAAATTATGGTCATATTTTACCCCCAAGTTAACTTCAAAAATTCTTCTGTTGACCGGACTGCTAATTTCTCGGCAGTGTTCCTGATACCGCCATTTTCCGAAAAAGTTTCAAATTTGCTTTCTAACTGTGTTTCTAAAATTATTTCCCATCAATTCAATACTAATGGAACACATACTAAGAATTTATTTATGCACTTGAGTTAGGAATTTATAGGGTTATTACAACTCTTAAGATATCTCAATATCTTTTTAAATGCATCCAACTTGCTAAACCTAGGTTGAAATGATATTTGCTTACCATCTCAATAATAAAGCAAATATCAGGTCTCATATACATTATTGTACACTTTAGACTTCCAACCACTCTCACGTAAGGGACATTTTTCATACGTTCTTTTTCTTATGAAATTTTAGAATATAATTTACAACTCAAGCCTTCAGCTTTGGTAATAGGAGTATCTGTGGATTAATAATTTCGCATAATTGATCATTTAAGAACTTTCGTTATGTTTATCTCTTAAGAAAGAGATAACAACTTTCTTATATGATCTCTTGAAAACTTGATTTCGATAATATGTATTGATTCACCCATCATTCCTTTCAAAGTTAGACATCAACTAATCTTTGATATTATGCATATATCCTTTATTAATTACAGCTATTAATATATCATCAACTTATAATGACATAGTGACAAACTTTAATTTTAAATTTTGTTTAAGATCATAGATTAAACTCATCAATATGCAAACTTTATGTTCATGGTCTTCTTTGATGAAGACTACCCTTCATCTAATTCTCCATTGAGAAATGCAGTCTTTACATCCATTTGATGTAATTCAATATCAAGATTTGTCACAATGGCTAGAATTAACCTTATTCTGGTAATACTTACAATAGTAGAAAATGTTTACTCATAGTCAATTTATTTTTATTGCATATACCCCTTTGCAAAGAGATGAACTTGTTTCTCTCAATGTTGCCATTAGCTTTATACTTAATATTGAGAATCCACTTATTCTCAATAGTTTTACATCCTACCAGGAGATTTACTAAAACCAAAATTGGTTTGATCTCACAAACTCCATTTTCTCTTCCATTGTGTTTATCCTTTCATTTTTAGCATCATAGTGCTATTTCTCAACTCAGAATCTTGAAAAATATATTCATCAAGTTTCATTGGACAGTAATTTAAACCAGAATCTCAAAATATATCAAGCTCCTACTAGAACTAAAGATTTTGAACTCCCACTTGGACAAGGATCACTCTCATTCAGACCTTGGACAAGGATCACTCTTATTCGAACCTTGTTGGTGGAACTGAACCAATGTTCATCCACTAATCCATCAAATTCCTCCCACTTGGATGAAGTGGTCCTTGTGAATCTTGATCTGATGTCTTAAATAAGGAGAAATAATGGTTGAAATTATCTTGCTTAGGAATTTTTGTTCTCTAAGAATAAGACATCTTGTGATCCAAAATTCAATTATACTCCCACTATTTAGCTCTCCTATGAACAACATATCCTTTTGATAGTTCAAAGATCACAAAGATACTCTTCTTACTTCTTGGGCCTAATTTCCCATAAGAAGCATTGTGGACATAGGTATTACATCCCCAAGATTTTAGAATGTTTAAGTCTACTTGTTGACTTGTCCATAACTCATATGGAATGGAAGTAACTGATGTAGAGGGTATACAGTTAAACACTTATATGGTTATAACAATGCATCACCCCAAATGGGTAAATTTGTTTGTACCATCATAGATTTAACCATTTTAAGAAGACTCTCATTTCTTCTTTCAACAATACTATTTATTGCAAAGTGGTAGAATAGTCAGCTAATGCTTTATTCATTTTTCATCACATAATTTGTCTAAACTGATTAGACAAATACTTATAACCTCTGTAGGTTCTAAGTACCTTAATTTTATTGTCTAATTGATTTTCAACCAAAGTTAAGATAATTCTTAATGCAACTTAATGCTTCCGATTTATGCACAATCAATAGACACTAATATACTATGTATAGTCATTTATAAAGGTGATGAAATAATAATGGGCATTATGCCTTGCCCTCACAATCATAGGACTACTTAATGCTTGAAAGGATTAGAATTTAAATAGAGTGGATTTAGTTCTCTAAATGATTTTCTTGTTGTTTTTCCTTATAGGCAATGCTCACAGGTAGACAATTCAATTTATTTAAATTAGCTAAAAGACTCATTCTAGCTAAATGACTCATTCATTGTTGGTCAATTTGACCAATTTTAGCATCTCATGCATTCACATCATTCTCAAAATGTTGTGAAACTATAATAATGGAAAAAATATAGTGAAATTGCACTTCTTACAATATCCAACATAAGAAAAATCATTTAAAATATAATCAGAACCTTTATAACTTTTGTCCCAAATGTAACCGTTCTAAATTATTATGGATAGACCAATATAACCCAAGACTAGGAAAAACCAAAAAACATAAAACTAAATCCATTAATTTTTCGGAGCATAAAAGACAACATGTAAGAGTATGATTTACCTCCAAATAAAACTAATTTACAAGTAGTAATCCCTTTTATGACAACTCATGTATTATTTTATATAAAAAATTCATCATTATCCCATTAGATATTCAATAGAAATTTACGAAGGTTTCACAATTTTTCATCACATGGTTTATTGCTTCCAAACTTTATAATCCACAAAGGATGTTTTTCTATTGCAAAAACAAAATTTATAATGGACATGTCACTCACATTTGAGTAAATTGATCATACCCTTTATAGTATATTTTAGTCCTATGAATAGTGGCCCTTAATTCTACAATTGAAATATTTGACCTTTGCAATATTTCCTTTCGTAAGATATCAATACTATTTTTATTTGTTTTTCTTATACTTTTTGTTTCCTATAACGTCATTTTCTTTATCTTTTCCTTTACCCTTGCTTCACTTGCATTTATTGTCGGAAGCTCCATATGAGCTAGACCTTGTCACATGCACTTTAGCACTTGATTGCATAGCAACAAGTCAGTTAGCCTCAAACTCCATACTGTGAGAAGCATTCTTTTTTATTTTTTTTATTACTAGTTAGGTTTATGCTCATATGCTCCCAACTTTAAGGTAAAGAATGAAATACAACTTTGATGATTTATCTTTAGTTAACTTATGACCAAGATCATATAACTCACTAACCATCTTATAGACATTTATTTTAAATATTTTGTTATATTGTATTTTAGACATTTCTCATAAGTGTTAAATTAATAATGAGTGAATAAATTGTTATGATAGACAAACCATCAACATTGTTCTTCCAAATTGTTTCTGTCTTATGATCCAGCCTATGTTGGATCGTGTTATCTTATTGGTCATTTTCATCCATAATTTCATTTAGTGATTTAAGAGCCTTTTTGCTTTTTTAGCATATATTGGTTTTCAATTATATAAATTTTTACAGTTATTTTTATTCATCACTAATGTTGAGCTTTAAAACTATAATCTTATGAGTATTCTAAATTTTGATAAATTAGATACACAATTTAATATAGAATTTTAATTACACATTTTATTAATACCACAACTCTACATGATATATTATTTTGCAATTAATTATACATTAATACTAATCTACATATAATCTAAAATAAAATGTTACTATGTTTCCAATCAAATCCTAAATAATATGTGTGAATTAATAGTAATTTCAATAATTTATATAAAATAATACTTTAATTATTCCAATAAAGTTCCATAAAACAATAAATATAATAATTATTAAATTTATCATATTTCAAAATTAATTTCATGCAAAAGTTATACCAAAATTAATTACTTAAATTAATAAAGATAATTATTATATAACTAATGCAAATTCCATCAAAATTGAATAATAATAATAATAATTGATTCATAAACCAATAAATCCTTAAAAATAATGAAAGGAAATTATCCTACAAAATATTTCTTACTAACAAAAATATTTTAAAACTCACAAGTTAAGGATAAATCCTAACAATATAATCCAAAAATTAACACACTATAGCACTCCTAACTAGAATAGAATCCTCAAATTCCAACTGAAATTCTACTAGCAAAAAACTAATTCTTGCTCCAGACCAAAGTCTTCTGACCGCCATAATCCTCCTACTGCAAAGAAGGATCCCGGAACTTTGGTAGATAGAACTTATAACCCCTTTACGAATATGAGCATCTAGAAAATGTATGATTATAGTCCCATAAGAACAAGTTCCATTACCACAATGATGGATAAGCTCAATGTGCAGATCATGATCTCTGAAAGACTCAACATCGCTCTAATAAGACTTGTATCAATCTTCAGACCTCTAAGCCATATGCTCTTTTGGCAAGTACGGTGTAGTCGTATCATATAGTCTACTAAGGTATAAATATCATCAACTAGGTCACTAGAACGTATTCTAATTTGACCAAGTTTTATCTCTAATCTCAGAATTTTTGCCTTTTACTTAGGTGTGCAATCTATTATGGGAGTTCTTATGGATTTCACCATTTTTTTTTATAACATATCACAAAAAAATATAAAAATTAGTAATTTAATACATATATTGTATAATAATATTGATCAACAATATATTCTTGACTCCCACAATGAATAAAAAATATTTTAAATATTTTTTCATAATTTTTCACAATTTTTAGAAGCCCAAAAATATTTTTTCCAAATTTTTTGGAATTTTTTAGCATTCTTAACTAATTAAAAATAGCTTTTTTATTAAAAAAAATATTTTTGGGTCCTTAAAAAATTATTTTTATACTTCCAAAAATTCCAAAAAAAATATTTGGAGTCAAATAGTAGAAGAAACGGCGAAAACGGAGGTCTGAAACTGGGCCCAGGGGTCCAACAAATTTCAGCTTGTGTGGTGTTGCCACGTGGCAGTTCTTGAGAGGAGCCTCAGCTCCGTACAAAATGGCACATCATTTCTGTGAAATGGCATTATAATTGGTTAAGACTACAAATCGTTTGAAAAGAACGACGGCGCGCAAAGGGGAAGGCCACGTGGCAGCGTCTAGCAGGAGCGCTGAGCCCCATTGAAACAACAGGTTGTTTCACATAAATGACATTGTTGGTAGAAGAAACAATGCATCACTTTAACAAAAACTACAACCAAATAGGTGGGTTGATCATGTACACGATATGCGACCGGAGGAGGCTCAATCTCACGCGTTATACGTGGCACGTGCGCTTCACGTGCCTCTATGGAAGCTTATTCTGGCATACGATTTTCGTCCGATGGGGGTTTTTGGGATCCATGAATCTATCTGTGTGGTCTGTTTGATCAATGAATACCTCAAATGATGTGTTTGGATAATCACATAACCTCTAGGAAGTGAGATTAGTTCAAATCGAATCCAAAAAATCAAATTTTTTACATATTCGATTATTAAAATTTGAGAGGCCGTAACTCTCTCAATTTTAATCTGCTTTTAGTATTTTATATATCAATTTAAAGCTCTACACATGTACTATAATATGGGATAATTAAATCATAGAACGGAAAACAATAACACAGAGTAAATAACCCTAAACATACCAACTCTAACATATTCATAAACAACATAAAAAAACACAAAAAAATATGGATTTTAATTAATTAAAATAAGTTTAATTAATTTTAATCTGAACACAAGTATTTTGGATATGATACTAATGTTAGATTATTTAAATAATCTATATATAGATTATTTAAATAATCTATATAAAATAAATTATTAATCACTTGAAGTGCAGTAATCGATCCTTTGACTTGTGTCACTGGTCTACAATCATAAACGGAAAGAATTATGGGCCACAGTCTAAGAGCTACTTATGTCTCTTTACTTATTCACTACAGTGATTTTTAGGGAGAATAAACACACACATAGAGAAAGCTTGTTCTCATTTTTTTCATTTCTATAAAAAACCACCAGAGAATTCTTTTCTATTTTTCAATAGATTAGAATTATTTTCTATTTTTCTGTAGATTAGAATTCTTAGATAGAGATAATATTTCAACTAACGAAATATTATCCTATCTCTATTTAAATTCTAAATAAAGAAAATATAATATAATAACTTTTATTATATTTAATTAATAAACTTATTAATTAATTAGAAATTTAATGGACTCGGGTCCAAACACCCGTCATAGGCATACCCAAACCCAACCATTAATTCACTCCCCTCTTGATTGTCAAAGGACTTTCAATTGGTATCAGAGTTTTGAATCCACTTTTTTAAAAATTTAACCATCTTTGATCAAAGATCATATGGCAAACCAAGCAATTGACATCATTGAAGGTGTTTCCACCATAAGACCACCTTACTTCAATGGTACTGACTATTCCTATTGAAAAAATAGAATGGAAATCTATATGGATAGAGATGGCATTAATCTTTGGGATATAGTTAAAGCGGGTTATACGGTTTCTACAAAAACTATTAATGATATGGAAGTCATCAAACCAAAAATTGTATGGACATTAGCGAAAAACAAAGCAAATGGGAGGAATCGAAAGGCAATGAATACTCTCTATTGTACTTTTAGTAGAAAGGAGTATTGCAAAATCTCCAATTGCATTTCAGCAAAGCAAATTTGGGATACTCTTAAGACCACTCATTAAGGAACAAATCAAGTTAAGGGTAAGAAGATTCAAATTCTTACTCATGAATATGAGCTCTTCTAAATGCTACCAAATGAGAAGGTATCCAAAATGTACAATCATGTAATGGTGATTGTAAATCAAATGAGGAAGCTTGTGAAGAATTACTCTAAAAAAGACATCAATTGCAAGATCTTAAGAGTTTTACCCAAAAAAGATTGGGAAGTAAGAGTTACTTCAATTGAGGAAGCCAATGACTTGAGTACCCTTCCAACCGACAACTTATTGGGAAAACTTCTCACACATGAAATTACTTTATCTCGAGACAAAATTGAAGAGAAGAATAAAGGGATAGCTCTCATTACTTCCAATGAGGCTTCTTCAATTGATAGTGATGAAGAAAAAGATGATGAAGATATGGCCTTGCTTACCAAAAGAATAAGATTTCTTATTCTTAGGATAAACAAGAACAAGAAGCCATTTAAAAGACATGAAAAGCATAAGAAGTCCAAGGGTAATCAAGTAAAATGCTTTGAGTGTGACAAATTTGGTCATATAAAAGCTTATTGTCCAAGATTGAAGAATAAAAAAAGCTTTAAGAAGAAGGCATTGGCGACCACTTGGAATTATTTAAGTGACTCCGATGAAGAGAAGGAAGCTAGCAAAAATAAAGTAGCCAATATTTTCTTTATGGTAATTAAAAGAGGATGCATCTTCAAGCGAGGTTAGTAATTTCGATTTTAACTCTAATAATGATGCCATGCAAATTATGAATACATTGCTTTCAAAATATCATAAGTTACAAAATAAATATGATAAATTGAAAGAAATGTCAATTGAAGTCTTAGATGATTGTGATGCTTAAAAAATGAAATAAATGAATTAAATGCATCTAATGGTGAATTAAAAAAGGCCATTGACCTTAGGAACCAAGAATGCAATAAGCTAAAAAAATGAAAATTCCTTGTTGACAAATAAATTAGTCTCTCATATGTGATTGCATGTCCAAACTTTGCAATGGCAAAGAAAAATTGGATAAAATACTTAAGTCCCAAAGGTGTCCTACAATTAAGTATGTACTTGGCTATAGTGGAGGAGATGCCTCATCAACATTTAAGACTACATTTGTAAAGGCATCAAGCACACATGCTCACATTAATTACATGCCTCCACCTAAAAATGCTAGGCCTAAAGCAAATGTGCATTGGCATGTCATGCATGATTCTCATTTTGGAAAATTAAAGAATGCATATTCTAAACCAAAATCAAAATATGGTTATTGGCCTCAATAGCATTCCAAATCACACCATAGGATAAAATCTTAACAAAAGTATAAAATTCATTTGAGATGTCACTATTGTGGGAAATTTGATAATTCAAACTTCAAATGTCATATTAAAAATGTGCATTTAGGTTATATTGATGCTAACCCCCAAGGAATCAAAAGTATTTGGGTACCTAAAAATAACTAAATTTCATCATTTATAGGTTTGCTTGAAATCCTCAAGGAAAAAAGAGTCATAGTATTTGGATAGTGGATGTTCAAGGCGTATGACTGGCAATGTAAGTCTTCTCTCAAAATTGGAAGAGAAGAAAGGAGGAAAGGTAACCTTTAAAGATAATGGCATAGGTAAAATCATTGGAATTTGGCAAATTAGTAAGATAGATAAACCCTCTCTTAAATATGTGTTGTTGGTTAATGGATTAAAGCATAACTTGATTAATGTTAGTCAATTATGTACATGGGAAATAAAATTTCTTTTATTTCTAATAAATGTTATGTGAAGCGTTTGAATGATAAGAAAATTTTTTTTGTCGGTTATAGAATTGACAATTTTTATATGATTGATATTAATAACATGCATGATGATAATGTTAGTTGTATGGTTTCTCTATGTAATGATGCATGGTTGTGACATAGAAGACTTGGATATATTGGCATGGATCACATTAACAATCTTAAGTCTAATGAGCTTATACTTGATCTCCCCAATGTCAAGTTTTACAAAGATAAAATGTGTGATGCATGTCAAAAGGGCAAGCAAGTCAAAAGTTCTTTTAAAACCAAAAATGTTGTTCCTTCTTCTAGACCTCTAGATCTTTTGCATATGGATTTGTTTAGCCCTTGTAGGATATTTAGTCTTAGAGGTAAACAATATGCATTTGTCATTGTTGATGATTACTCTAGATTCACTTGGGTATTATTCCTTGCTCATAAGGATGAAAGTTTTAAAGAGTTTAAATCTTTTGCTAAAATTGTTCAAAATGAAAAAGGTTTTTATATCACATCTTTAAGAAGTGATTATGGAAAAGAATTTGTTAATCATGACTTTAAATCTTATTGTGATGCAATGGGAATTTTTCATAACTTTTATACTCTTAGAACTCCCAACAAAATGGAGTTGTAAAAAGGAAAAATATAACACTTATTGATATTACTAGAACTGCTCAATGAGTACTTACTTTCTAAGCACTTTAGGGTCGAAGACATCAATAGTGCTTGTGTCACGACCCGTTTTCGGATCGCGACGGTCCTAGGATGCGGGAGATGCCAATGGTGATCAGCACCCATAGAACCCAATATCACATGCACAATCTATAAACCACAATATATTATCCATTTTAGTTAGTTACCATCCATTCTGTTATTCTGTAATTCATTCTATAATTTACTGCATTTGGCTGTAACAGTTAATATATCATATCATATAATTATCATATAACTCATAATATCATTCCATACATATATACATGTTCATTTCCTAGATAACCCATAGATACCCCATGGAGCAGCTAGATTATGAACATCAAAATAATAATACAAAATCAGAATATATACATTAGAATAGCTAGCAGAAATCCTTGGATGACAAACGACAGGATTCTGCAATCTACTCCTCTCCTGAAATGAGTAAACAAAGAAAAGGTGAGTATATAAGATACTTAGTGAATCTATATGCATCAACAAATAAACAGTAGGTAACAATGGATCAATGGTACCAATAGGTCAGATAGCAGTATACAAAATCAGTAACAGGTTACAGAATAGTCAAATAACATAGTATAGGCTCGGTGTCATATGGAAAGATAGATAAAGGGATGGACTATATTAAATCATACAATCTCCAATAGAATCAGTATGGACTATATGCAAACATACAATCTCCAGTAGCATATCAGTATCAATGAGCATAAGATTGATCAGGTCTTATGGCCAGGACCATAACCCCTCCGACCTAGGGCACTAATAATACAATGTGCACATCGTCGATAATATTTTCCCACTACCCTGTCAAATCGGTAGCTCTGTTAAGCCACATTAGGATCAATATAAAGAAACAACATATCAATGGATACCACTATGCAACAATGGCATCCTCCATATCAATAAGCTCAATATCAATCAATCAATTACCAGTAAGATCCATGGCATTGTAATAGGTGATATACAAACAATGGTAAGTGGTTTGGTAATCAATAAAGATATGAAACAAAAGTTGGCTCGACAGAGGAAAACGGTAGGCCAATTGGCATACCAACGTCACTGGTGACAATGGCATTCAAATGGTAGGCCTATGGAATGCAAACAATAGGCCGAAGACAAAATGAACTAGGCATTTTCACAAACACTTGGTAGGCATACAATGGCAAGCCAATTAGTTAGGTTATGGTGCAAATTTGACTTGCCCAATTGAATCAACAGCAAATCACATTGCAACAATACAATAGGTATCAAAGAACTAAGATTAAACAACATCAAATTGGATCAAAATGGCAATGGAATTTAAGACAAAAACCAAGCAAAATCAAGGCATGTGAATAGTGATTTGCATTCGGCCAAAAT
>CANXYC011430005.1:0-21889 GCA_948193065.1 Aleurites moluccanus
AGGGGGTTTTTTTTTTTTTTTATAAAAAAAAAAAAAAAAAAAAAAAAATAAAAAAAATAAAAAAAAAAAAAAATTAAAAAAATATAAAATTTTTTTTTATTATTTTAAAAAAAAAAAAAAATAAAAAAAAAAAAAAAAAAAAAAAAAAAAAAAAATTAAATAAATTAATTTAATTTTTATTTTTTTTAAAAAAAAAAAAAAAAAAAAAAAAAAAAAAAAGGGAGAAACCTCAACCGTAAACTGATTTATTTTCAATGCAACTACTTTTTTTTTTTTTTGAAAATTAATGCAATTAGTTGGATCCGCGAGAAAGTTTTTTTTCAATATAGCCTAAATATCTTATACATATATTAGCCGCAAATTAACCACTTGTTAAAAACTCAGTAAATGTTATTAATGATCTCATGTGGTGCTTGTATTAATCCTGATGATGAAGTTGTACTGTATCGAAACTTCACCACATGCACACGATATTTTAATTTTACCATAAAATAACTTTCCAATATTTCACGATATCTTACCAACACAGCAAAATCATTTCTTTTTTTCTTCTTCTTCTTCTCCTCCTCTCTCTCTCTCTCCATCCATCAATTCATTCTCGAAACACAACTCAGATTCAACTCTACCTTTTTTATTTTACCATTCTGCCATCATCCCCTTCTCTTTACTACCTCACCTGGCATTCTCCGTTGCCTCTCTCTCTCTCTCTCTCTGTATATAAACACACACACACAAAGCTTAAAGCTTTATTAACAATATATATAAGAAAATGGGAAAAGTCTGCTAATTTTTAGCATCAGACTCAGGTTTGTTCACTTACAGTAAATTAAACTGTTGTGTTGTTGTTATATTTTTTATTTGTTTTGTTTTAATCAAGTTTATTGGTTTTTTTTTGGGGGTTTGATTTGATTTGCAGGGAGTCTTCTGTGTTCGTTTGATGTGAAGTTTTGTTTAGGTGAAGATATTATTATTATTATTATTATTTGGGTTTTTTTTAATGGTGATGAAAATGAGAGTTAAAGAAATGCACCCACTTTGTTGCATCTCGCTCGAGAGTCACGGAATCGGGGACCAGTCACCGGAGGCTTCGTTGACTAGAGCGAGATCCTCACCGGCTGGTTTTCCCGGTGGATCTGATGGCAATGCCGGACGGAATATAGTGGGATCGGAAGCTACTGTAGCTGGAATACTCTATAAGTGGACCAATTATGGCAAAGGGTGGAGATCACGGTGGTTCTTACTTAAAAATGGCGTTCTTTCTTATTCGAAGCTCAATTTGTTAACTCCTAATGATGACGTCAGATTGATCGGAGAAATCTCAGCGATTAAGCTATCGAGAATGGACTGTGGAAGTTATCGGCGGAATAAGCAGCAGAAAAGTATTGGCATTGTTCATTTAAAGGTATATAAATATATATTTTAATTAATAAAATTGGAAAAAAATTAAAATTGAAGATTGAAAATGGAGAATGGTGGTAGATAGAGAGAATTAAGTGCGCGATCTGGACATGGAAGTGTTGGGTTTTTGGCGGTATTGAGGAAACTTTTGCTAATACAGGAAACATTTTGATTCAAAAATTGAAGTGTCCAGTATTTACTAAATTGGTCAAATTGTTTAATTTCTGATTTTTCTGATATCTGTCATAAACAATGAGCAAACAGAGAAGGGGCATTGATATCTGAGCTAGAAAAGATTAAATTTTGTGGGTTTTGAACCGCAGGTTCTTTGCATTGCTCAGAAGAGTATGTTCTGGGAGTGGCCAAAAGCCCTTTCTTTTTAATTTTTTAATTTACTTTCTTTTTCTTTTTCTTCTCTTTCTCTTCTCTTTTCTTTTCAAGATTTCAATTTCATTTTTGCTCCGTTGTATATACAGTTTAACTGGTTGTTAATGTAAAGTGGGTCACATCAGCAGGTGGGTTTTTGTGTGTGTATGTGTGTGGGTTGGTTATGATAGGGTACGTTGTAAGTGTAGGTTATTCAACTGTAGTCACATCATTGGTTTTGAGTGGATGGATTTTAGCTCTCTCAAATGATCCTTCATTTCTTGCTTTGATTTTTTTTTTTTTTCAAAGTTCTAATCTTTCTCAGATTCCCTTCCCCATCCAATCTAAATTTTTTTTACTTGTCAACTAATGGGATTGTTGTTTTTGTTTACTACAAGGCATATATGTATCTCTGCTACTGTATTTAGGTTTTGGGTATTCGTCTTCTTCTTCCTTTTTTATTTTCTTCATTATATTTCAATGAATGAATAGTGCTCTAATCCAACGGTAGAAGAAAGAAGCAATCAAACGATAAAGATGCTTGTGTATTGAAATAGGTTTTGCTGGACTTGGTTGATTATCTTTTTTTTTTTTTACTTGTTTTTAAGTTACTTGGGTTAAAATTTTTTTCCTTTTTTTTTTCTTAAAGGTACAGGTTTTTTCCGAGCCTACTATTGTGGGCTTTTATTATTCTACTCTCTATCTTTAGTGGAGAAATAAACAAAGATTGTGGGGACATTGGGACTAGTAGGTGGCGCCTTCATTCATTACGCCTCCAATGCCAAGCTAAAATACAAAGAATATTTCTTCAGAGTTTTTTGAGCAGATTCTTTTATAATTACTAGATCCGAATGCTGACTCCAATCTCATGCTCTTTCTGGGCAGTGATGAACTCAAGGTTTATTGGGTTCTTTGGGGTTTTACAGCTGGGACTTTGTATTCTCCTGGCCAAACAATTGTAGAAGGTGTCTTTAGGAGCTTTAAATCCTTACTGGTTGTATTGAGCTAAAGGATTGGTTTTGCTTTCCTGGTGAGCTTATCGGTACATTGTGTTCGAGTTTAATGGTTTCTTTTCTGGGTATTCCAGTTCTTTGATAGTTATATGCATGTTTATCCATTGACCATAGGTTCATATTTATTTACCAAAATATAATTTCGAACTTTCTTCTGGTTTCAGTCGTATATATTGTTAGAATTTAAGTGAGTTCTTATTTGTTATTAGAAATGCGGTTCTTGCAAATATTTATGAGGAATCTATCTCAATTCCTTAGCAGATCTCATCATTCCGTGAGAGCAAGTCCGACGACAGGCGGTTTTACATATTTACAGCTACAAAAACACTTCATCTGAGAACTGATTCCAAAAGAGATAGGGTGGCTTGGATACAAGCTTTGATCTCAACTAGGAGCCTCTTTCCATTAAGATCACTAAATGATAGTCTCTCCCTTGTACCAAAAGATTTGTCTATTTCAACTGAACGGCTTAAAAGGAGATTACTTGACGAGGGCATCAATGAGAACCTTGTCAAAGATTGTGAGCAGATCATGCTGTCTGAGTTCTCTGAAATACAAGGACAGCTTAAAGTACTTTGTGATGAACGATCCAATTTGCTAGACACATTGAGGCAGTTAGAGGTAACATTTCAACGAACTATGATTTGCCAACACAGATCTTTCTAATGATATTGAATGAGTTTATTGTTCTTGCTGCTGCTGCTGCACTTATCTAATGCTTGGCTTAATTTTCTCATTGCATTATCATTTAATTTCAAAATGGGGTGAATTCAGTATTTTCGTATTCATAATTTGTAACTTGATGTAGGGGCATGTGTGAAAAATTTAAGGCAGTTCATTATCCGCAAGTGGACTAGTACTGAATTCAGGAAAAAGAACATTTTCATAAATGCATGTGACCAGAAATTGAACATTTCCTTTACCTAATTTTTCATCATTCTAGGCTATTTTTCAAACTGTCATAAGATATCATGCTTTTACTTACTTCGAAACTAGAGTCTTTTTCTTGTGTAGAACTTTTGTCAATAGCTTCTATCTGTCATTACTAATTGTTGTTACGCACATCTCGATAGCTGGTTTAACTAGTTCTTTCATATGTCTTCAACTAGTTGGTTGATTACATGTGATGCCACTCTTTTTTTCTTTTTCACTCGCTTTAACATTTAATGTAACATTAGTATCGAAGTTGTGTTTCCTAATGTTTGTCTCATAAATTTCTCAATTTCGAAACTTTGTATTGAAGCAGTGATATTTAGCTGACAGCATTATATAATATATGTTGGTACTATATGCTCTTATACATTTATGTTTTACAATCTTCTGCAATCTAGGTTGACAAGGTGACAGCATCTAAATCTGTTAGTATGCTTAAAAGTTTTGTTCGGTTATATTAATGTTATTAAGTAATGAAATTACTCTTCTTGCTACAGCTGTTACTTATTCTTGTCATCCTTATTTTTTTGAAGTTAAGAAGTTTAATGCGCATGAAGATTTTTTTTTTTCTTTTTTTTCCCATATTTTCTGCTTGGTGATAAGTAACATATTCAACTGCTGATTGGTTTCAAGGTTTTTCTTTATTTTTAATTTTTCAAATTTCCATTTCTTGTTTCCCATTGCATACTACAATTATTTTGGACCTCAAATGGCCCATTCGTTTTGGTTGGAGTTAGATATCTTGTGCATTCCTTCTGGACAATTTCCCTTTCTTGTGCAAATTATATTCTTTTCTTCAGGATGCATTTTTAATTCCATAATTTCCCAGGTTGTTTACATTTCCTTTTCTTTCCAATTTTCCTAGTCCTGAAGGAGGTTGCTTTTAAGGATGTTTGGCTATGGTTAGTTATTTAACATCCAAACCTTTTCTGTTACCTAACCAGCTTTAGGCCTTCAAACTAGATAAACATTATTGAAATCTCCAGTTTCTTGGGGATATCCTTTTGGCTTTCTTGAACTATTCATGTTTTCAAAATTGACTACATGTAGGCTACGTATTATTTCAGGTTTATCTTTACTAGTTATGCAAACAGAATTTCCCATGGCTGGCGCTATTTCTGCCAATCAGACTCTTATTGTTGTTATCATGCCTAAGTTTGAAAAATGTGAATCATGCTAATGAATGAGATGAATCACAAAGTGATAATATTCATTAAGTTATTGATTGCAAGAATTCACTGTTGTGTTTTGCCAAATACAGGCAATATTAAAATTTGTTCGCTACTACATTGAATTGCCTTAGTATTTGTGGTGAGCTATTAATTAGTGGCACATGAGAGTTTTATCATGGGAAATTGCAGGTCATATCCTTTAACAGAGGTGATATGAAAATGGTATGGATTCTAATAATTGATTAAGATTCAGTGACATTTTATGGACCCGTCAAATTCAATCCATTTTAGAGCTTCTGTTTCTTAATCATATATGCCTGTTTTCGTTTGAGAAGTTTTCTTCATAATATCCACTGCTCTAAACTTTAATTTATAAATTATATATGCTTATGAAATAAACCTGATCATATTCATTGGAAATAAACAACCTGAATCAAATTCATTGGAAATCAACAATCTTTCTTCTGCTTATGCAGGCAGCTAACATTGAAGCTGAAACATCTGGAATCCCAGATGGTGAATTTCAATTGACAAAGCATGAATTTTCAAGTTTAGGGCGTGGAAAATATAGTGGTATGGGCATGAAATACTTCAGTTACTTTTTATTTTTTTTGTTGATTATGGATCTCTTAATATTCCTTATAGCTCCTTTATCATGAAATTCAAGTGTATTTGTAGTTCGATGATTCAAACACAGAAAATGACGATAATCCCCTTTTTACTTTTCTGCATTATCCCTCTAGTTCACATTTCTTTATGTTTTGATGGTGGTATTTGATAATCACTTGTGTTTTTTTATCCATAGTTTGTTAATGTTTCTATGATAATTTTTCCCCTTTTCCAATTTCCTGCTTTTCAAGATGCATCAAGAAGTATATTTTCTATTGCTTCTTGACCTGCACTCTTATTCTCATTATCTTGTTTTGAGTTTCAGAATGTAGCACAACAGAATCATCTGATGATATTGAGAAACAAGAACTTGAGGATGTGTCAGAAGAAGATGAGGCTTCCTTTTATGATACAAAAGAGTATTTTATAGAACCTACTGGTATTCATGGGTCAATAAATGAAGTTTCTGGTCATCGAGAGAAACACTGGGAGAATAATCAATTTGACAATGAGGAGAAAATGCATACTGAGAAGCAACTTTGTAATTCTGGATATCCACATATTGAAAGGCGTAAGAAGCTTCCTGACCCAGTTGAGAAGGAGAAAGGGGTCAGTCTTTGGTCCATGATCAAAGACAACGTGGGGAAAGATCTCACCCGAGTTTGTCTCCCAGTTTACTTTAATGAACCAATATCATCTCTTCAAAAGTGCTTTGAGGACTTGGAGTATTCTTATCTTTTGGACCGTGCATATGAGTATGGAAAAGGAGTAAGATTGCCATATACTTCTTGGTTTCTTACTTGTTGTGGGTCTTCATTCACATGAAACATTTTCTCTTTTATGACCCAGTATGCATGTTAATAGCATATATTATTATTGTTTTCTTTGTGTGTTTGCTTTTTTTTCTTCTTCTTTTTTGTATTTTGTGTCTGCCTGTGTTTCTTCCTATACTTCCTCTTGCTATGCTTGACCATTGTAGGAGATTTATATTTTGTACAAATTCAAATGATTGCTAAGAGACAGTAAATAACTAATGGCGCATGTATCCATGGAGATTGGTGGATTCCATTCTGTTTCAAGTTAAAACTGTAACGAGTTGCTTATTATTTTGGTAACAATTAGCATTATGCTTGTAAGTATTTCGAAATTTGAACATAATTAGGGAATTTAAGGATTTTGGAAACTTGCCTTATTTTGTATATTTATTTACTATTTGCTAGTGATGTTTCCTTATAATGATGCTGAATCGTTTGTTAAGATGCAATGAAAAGTGGATTAACTATCCAGCATCTATTAAATCACCAAAATGTACCTTAAGTGAATAACAGAATTCCTAAAATGATTATTTATGTTGACAGTACTTTTATGCCTTTTAGCAGCTTTCAGAATAGTTGATGGAATTATCTTAATTAGAGGATAAAACGTGGGAACACAATTTGTCTAGTATATAATAAAATGTGTGAATTTATTATTCCCAATTCCTTCCATTCTAAAAGGTTCATTCATCATTGGAATGTTTGTAAAGTAAAATGTTTCATGTATAAAAGGTTTCATTTGATTGCTAATTGATTCTGATTGTTCGTCTGGGGTTTGTACTTTGTACAGGGGAACAGTCTCCTGAGGATCTTAAATGTTGCTGCATTTGCTGTTTCTGGATATGCTTCCTCCGAAGGTCGGCACTGCAAACCCTTCAATCCTTTGCTAGGAGAAACTTATGAAGCTGACTATCCTGATAAAGGAGTTCGCTTCTTCTCTGAGAAGGTTAGTAATGATCCTAGATCCATGACAGGATTATGCAGCCTATACTTTGAAGTTAAGTTGACAATCTGGAAATTAAGATGGTGGTTTGTTTGGGAGAGACTGAATGTATATGAAATGTAAACACATTGAGAACATAACTCGGGTTTGAAGTCCTCTAGGTAATTCTAAAAGGCCAAAGGGTGTGCATGACCTTTTCCCACAGGGAGAAACAAATGCCACAAATACGTGTATGAAAGTACGTTCTTTTGGTCTCATGCGGGCCTAGATGGGTAGAGAAATTTGGTTGCCAAGGAAATTTTGAAGCTATTCTTAAGTGCTTGAGAATAGAGAAAGAAACATCAATTAATTGGAAAATTTGGAAGTTTGAGATGTGGCAGGGAACATTATTGCAAGTTAATGACACTGGTCACTAATGTTTATCTTCTAATGATACACAGGTTAGTCATCACCCAACTCTCATTGCTTGCCACTGTGAAGGAAGAGGATGGAAGTTTTGGGGTGACAGCAACATCCGCACAAAATTTTGGGGGCGATCAATTCAGCTTGACCCTGTTGGAGTTCTGACCCTGGAGTTCGATGATGGTGAAATATTTCAATGGAGCAAGGTATATATTTCTGCCTGATTGTGCTTATGCATGACATGACCACTCGATTCTTTCAGTCTTCTGCCCCATTTTCCTTTTGGACTATGCTTCTGTATTAACATGGCTTCTCTCATTCACCAGGTGACAACAGCAATTTACAATCTTATCCTTGGTAAAGTGTATTGTGATCACCATGGAATGATGCACATACGAGGAAATCAAGAATATTCATGCAAACTCAAGTTCAAAGAACAATCAATTCTTGACAGAAATCCTCACCAGGTCAGTAATCCTGCTTTTGGAAAATTCTGTTTGTTTGCTTGCAAATTGTTATGTGGAAGTATTTTAATCTTATGATTTAGAAAAATGCATTTTTGTGGCTTGATAACTTTAATAGTTGTTAAAGCAATTTCACTAATTAGGGTGCAACATAGTTTGTCTAATTATGAGTTATTGTCTAGTATACAATTTAATAATACAAATGCTTATATCTACACAGGTTAATGGGTTTGTTGAAGATGTTTCGGGGAAAAAAGTTGCTACATTATTTGGGAAGTGGGATGACAGTATGTATTATACTAAAGGTGATGGGAGCAAGACAAAGGGTTGCAATCCCTCATCCAAGGCCACCTTGCTTTGGAAAAGTACTAAACCACCTCCTAATCTTACTCGGTACAACTTAACATCATTTGCGATCACTCTAAATGAATTAACAGCGGGACTGCAGGTAGAGATGATGAATCATATCAATTTCCAAATATGCATTCTCATTTCCTCCTATGCATCTCTAATCGTTTTTTATAGCCATGTCTGATCCCGGGTATTTGATCACGGATTAAGGAGAAGCTCCCACCCACGGATTCCAGGCTTAGACCAGACCAACGGCATCTGGAGAATGGGGAATATGAGAAGGCAAATGCGGAGAAACAACGGTTGGAGAAGCGGCAGAGAATGGTACATTTGACTGCTTTTTATCTCTGTGACAATCATACACAGCAAATGATAGCAGATCTGGTTGAATCATAACGTTGACTATATGTACAGCTGGATCAGTGTTATATTAACAGATTTCAATTCACAACTAAACATGAGTATTGTAAACAAGTAAGAAGTAACAGTCTAGAGTACTCTAGCGAAGAGGATTAAATCTTAAAAATGGTAAAACAATTAAGTAAAGATATAGTCCATATTTAATTAAGTTCTGGCTTAAAATTTGTATGCTAGTGTGCTTCATGTAGACTTAGTGATCATTCTTTATTTGTGAGAATCATAATTTCTCTCATCCCATGCAGTCAAGGAAATTACAAGAGCATGGATGGAAGCCGAGGTGGTTCCAGAGAGAAGGTGAAAATGGACCTTTCCACTATGTGGGAGGTTATTGGGAAGCACGAGAGCAGGCAAATTGGGAGGGATGTCCAAATATCTTTGGCGAATTTAATGAAGATTTTGCAGAATCCTCTGAAGGGTATTGATTTGAATTAGGTATCTGCTCTTCTAGAAAAACTGCAATTAAACTTGTTAAAAGCACAATTCCCCGATATCTCATATTGCTTCTGTTATTGATTTGAATTGGTGCATTTATTTATTTATTTTTTTTATGTAAGCTACTGATATTGTTATAATAGATGCTCCATTTTAATGATGAAATGTTAATCTAGAGCTTGAATGGGAAATCATAATAAATCATCTATGCTTTTTCTATAAAACTCATCTCATGCAACCTTGCTGATAATGCAGGAAGAGCTGTCACAGAGCAAACTGTGCACATTAATTGGTCTGGTTTTCAGATTCCAGCTGCTTGCAAAAGAGACTCCTGAGCGAAGAACTTATCTTTCGGCGATGTTTTCTTAATTGTCTGCTATAGAAGGTGTTGTTTGTTTAATGTAGTCTCCCTCTCCATTTGAGTTTAGTTTCATGAATTGTACTTGCCATTCGCTGATAATTTCATTTTGATATTTATTTGTATTTCTTTATTAGAAATAAATGAAAAAAAAAAAAGGAAATGTATCATTATCATCATCTAAAAATGAACTATCTGCATAATACAATATTAATTCACCACATTCTAGTGAAGTTATTTGCTGAATTTGGATCTTGAGTTTCATTTTGTAATAAGAAAAATTGCGTAACTGGATACTTCAAATCCAATATTTCCCTTCTTTGTTCCATACTCTTCAAGTTACTTGGAGTTGTGGGGATATGTTATTTATTTATTTTTAGCCCTTTACACTATTTGTTTGGGAAAATGGAAAATTGAGGGAGAGGAAAATAATGAATGATAAATAAGAGAAAAAAATGAAATTTTTTTGTTAGGGAAGAAGAGGAAAATAAAGGAGAAAAGAGAATAAATATTAATATTTCCAATTTGCAGTGAAAATAAAGGGATGGATCCTCTTATTTTGCTCCCATATCTAAACAAAATAAGAGGAAGAATCCTCCTATTTCCCATATTTTCCCTCTTATTTATTTTAATCAAACAGAGTGTTAAGGTTTAGATATGAGGCTGGGCTTGTTAAAATTACTCGTACCTACTGGTCTTTAATCAAACAGTGTGTTAAGGTTTAGATTTGATTAAAAGAATTACCCAATAATGGGCCATGAATAGACAACAATTACACCACGGGCCCATAGCTGAACAGAGCCAGATTATTGGGATGCCAATGAGAAAGATATTGCCATTGGCAAGACCAGTATCAGTTTCAGGCTTTCAGCTACAACATCTTGTCCATAATCAAATCAAAATATTTAATTATTAGCTTGCCCTAATATCAATTTGTGCATACCTCATAATTCAAATAGAAATGAATGTCTAAATTTTTAAAATTCTATTCCAAGTTTATTTTTTAAATAATTAAATTAAATTTATTGATCTATATTTAAAAATATATATCATATTAATAAAAATTATAGTTATTTAATTAAATAAAAATTAGATTATTTGTGAATAAAAATAAAATGGAATTCTATTATAATAATTGTATTTTATTTCCAATATAAGAGTCAAACATTCATGCTATAGGTGTAATTTGATCAATAATAATTGATGGTGATTTCAAATGTGATCAAATTAATGGAAAATTGAATCTTGTTTCAAGGTAAAAGTTGAGATTTTCAAATTATTCCTTTTTGAAAAAGTGGTCTAATTAATTGGTTTGACTTGGGTGGTAACATCTAATCAAAGACTACAAAATAAGGATTTAAGAAAGTAAATCAATCTGCACATCATGTTTTTACAATAAAATCATATTTAATTTCCCTTTCATGTTAAAAAATAAATTAATTAAATAATTAACTCTACCAGTCTGCTTGCTTATTAGTCATCACACACAAAGGTCAAACTATATGAAAGTTTGGGAGTGTTTGATCCCAAACTCTCTAAAATTAATTTTTATATTCATATATTTTTAATAAATTTTTAAAAATAAATTATATTCATCTTTTAAAATTTTAAAATATTGATTTTAAATTATATATTTTTTAAAATATATACATTTAACTCCTTTAAATTTTTAAATTTTTATCTATTTAGTATATTTCATAAAAAAAATTTCTTAAAATATATATAAATTATACTAATTTTTTTTATTGATGTACTATTATATATATTATAATATAATAATAATAATAATAATAATACCAAAAATTTTAAAATATTTTATATTAACCTTATAAATTTAATTTTCTTTTATCCATAATTATTCTTAATCTATTCAAAATTTGAAATCTAGCTCTTCTCTAATCACATTCAATGTCTTTAAAAAAAAAAATAAATGATTTGCCTGTTTAATATATATATATAGATTTTCGGGTCAAAGACTCAAATCCCATTATATTAATTAATCTTTTGATTGCATGGACACGTAAGAGAGATCGAGTAAGACATATTGAATTATTGGGCTCATCTCTTATAAATTATTGAGACAGCAGAAGATCATCAAGTGGTCATTTGCTTATTTGTTCTCGAGTTTTAAGTCACAAATTGGCTGCTTTTGCTAGAATATATATATATATATATATATTTTAACTTCTGTGTTATGGCCGGCCCATCATTTTTAAGGAAAAATTTAACTTTATTTTGGTCTTCTCTGCTGATATTACAACGCTAAATATGGAATTTTGTGCCGTCATTTGTTTTCACAACAATGTTTTATGGGTTTCAGAATCATATGAATGCAAGTGATTTTATTGATAAAATCTTATAATTAACATTAATTACTTCGATATTATAATTCAACTAATTAATAAGATATATTAATTTTAATTGAAATATCTCATATTAAAATATAATTAATTTTTTTTTTAAAAATACTCATTAAAAATTTGGGAATTCAAATAATATTAAATAAATAAATTTAAAAATAAAATAAATAATAGAAAATTATAAAATCCGATTTATTATTTGAGATGACAGTAATTATAATGAAATATAAAATTATTAAAATTTTATTTTTTTCTCATCAACTTATTTTTATATTAATTTATTTATATTTTTTTAATATAACTATTTTATAATTATATTTTATTTGAAATAATTATTTTTAAAGAAGAAAAATCGATAATAATAATAATAATAGAAAATGGTTACTGAAATGTTGCTAGGAATTAATATAGTTTTTTATATATACTATATATTGACCAGAATTATAGCGTTACTATCTTGCAAGAAAAGAAAATCTCACTTAAAATTATATATCCGCTTATAAATTAGTAAATACTTTCATCAAATATAAGTTTCTATATATAATGGATACGTAGCTGGACAAAAGTGTTTTAATTTGCTGGAAATTCTATGGTCACATTAATTGCATGCCTGCAAATATATGTTCAATGGCATTTCTTGCTATCATTGCATTGGAACACCCTTTTCTATTTAGTTCCCAATTGATTTTCGATCTTACCCAAGTGGGAATTTCAAAGATGACAATCATTAGACGGGACAAAAGGTTGCCAATTAATTAGTTGGAATTTTTGAAATTTCAACCAAAACATGTTAATTTAAAGAATCTTTCGTCACTCAAATTCTAATTTGTCTTTATATTTTTTTTGTTATTATTAGTATTATTTCATGTAAATGTTCCTTAGAAAAAAACGTTGGTTTCTGCCTAGTTTTGAAGAATCTTTCAATTCATTCCAACTTGGATTACGATTGCTACTCAATTATTTGGGATAAAGCTACACACATGATCACTGTATATGGATGATTATATATAATTTTATACATTTTAATAACTTGCATAGACGTGAGAATTAAGTGATGAACAATATCACTATAGATAGATGTGATTGAAATTAGATCATTGATTATGATGTATACATAGATATGCTCTAAAAATTAGGTGGGCTGAATTTATGTTGAATCAGTTGTTAATTTATCTAGATTGCATATAATTGTTTAATGGATAATAGTACCGAGTTTAATAAGTCTATTAAGATAGAAATTCAATAGATTTTTTCTTCAAATTCCAGGAGTTTAAATAAGGAGTTTGCTTTTTTTTTTTTAATCTTCCTTTTAAGTTAGTAACTCTCTCATCTTCAAAAATGATCATCAAGGCACTTCAAGTATATACACTTGAAAAATATATTTCTTTATTTTTATATTACCATAAAAACATATTGTTTCAACCTTTACTCCATTTCGTACATTTTGTACATATACAAAGATTACAAAAACATCTTGTAAAAAACTTATTGAAAGTAAAGACCACTTTGTTTATACTGGTAAAAAAAAAAAAACACTAAGAATATATCCCTTCTTCAATGGAAAGCAGGCTCATCATCTTCCTCCACTTCAATGCCAACCTCAGCAAGCCTCTTGTCCTTGTACACATACCATTTAGCACAAGCAAAAAATATAACAAAATTCAAAGAACTCAAAACTGCCAATAGCCAATAGAAATCATAAAGCTTCCCTTTGTTTAAATTATCAGCTAGCCATGGCCTGTTCCCTGTCACCTTATGCACTATTGTCACCAGCAAAGAACTAAAGAAAAACCCTAATGAAAGTGTACTTAAAAATAGTCCTGTGCTCATTGTCTTCATTCCTTTAGGACACTCCCTTAAAAAGAAGTCAAGTTGTCCTATATATGTAAATGCTTCACCAGAACCCACTAGCAAAAACTGAGGAATTAGCCAAAACACACTTAAGTGAATCTCAGCCGCTGGATCATTGGTCAAACCATTTGATCTTGCTGTTCTTAATCTTTTTAATTCAGTAAGAGCAGCTGCTACCATTGCAATTATGGCAAATACTAAACCTACACCTATTCTTTGCAAGGGGGTTAGCCCTTGTTTTTTGTTGAAAACTTTTTTACTAATTGGGCGTATAATTCTATCATAAATTGGGACAGTCAAGAGAATGCTAGCAACGAAAAAGAATGTCAAGGATGCTGCTGGAATTTCAAATTTTCCTATATGACGGTCCATTGTTGTTGCTTGTGACACAGAAAATGTAGTCATTTGTGCATACACTGTCCAAAACATAATTGAGGTTGCCCAAATTGGTAACATTCTAATTACCATTTTCACTTCTTCAACATCTGTTAATGTTGATAAATTCCACTTGTTAACCTCTCTGATTTCTGGGTTTTTGATTGCTGCTCTGTCCAAGAAACTGCACCATTAAAGTAATATTACACGTTAATTAACATAGAAATTAATCGCCTAGTAATTAGTCGAATATGCAATGAAAAAGGTTAGGAATTTATTAGATTTCGAGTAGGTAGTGAAGTGCATGTTAGTAATTTTATACTGATATGTCCCATGTCCGTGAGTTAAAATAACGACATATAACATAATTAAAGATAGATTAGGTGACACAGGCTTTAGTGACTCGTGATCTAACTAATTGTTTGATTCCCTGATATACTTACAATGTTATACGTCAGTATTAATTTTATATATTATATATATATCTAATGGGACCATTATGTACAGAATCTGTAAAGTTCACATTAAATGTAACAAGTTATTTAACATGTATTTGGGGTTTTAAGGCTTGAGTTATCAAGATCTTGGGATAGCTTAGAGGGGTCAGATGCCATTACATGATGATATATACTTTAAGCTTGGGAGTGTAGAATATGATCAAAGATGCAAGCATATATTATATGTAATAAGAATCATTTATACATATATAATGGCACTTATTCCAAGAAAGTCAATTGGGCATTTGATATTTTCTTGATATGCTATACCAAATGAGAGCTATTTTGTCCTCTGATACCTAAACAGAGAACAGGATAAAAACTTGACATATATTTTTGGCATCATAAATATATTTATAAACTGGTTTTGGTTTTGTAAGAGTTAGCACACAGACTCAACGGCAAAACCACACAAGTCTAGACTGTTTTTTTCTTTTTCTAGATTTTGTAATTTAAAAAATAATGGAGTATTATTAAACCAAACATTCATGATCGTGACCGATACATACCAATCAAGAATCTTGTATCAATAATTCTGCTCTCTGATTGGTTAGCATCGACACATATCAGTCTCTGTGATTATGTGTATCCATAAATGAAATGACCCACATGGAAAGATGAGTTAAACTGATTGCTACCTACCCTAATTATTAGTCAAGATAGAAAGCAACCATATAATATCCATATGTATCTTACTAAAATTAGTCTCTCAATTTTCAAATGTAACTTTAATTAATTTTTAATATATATTGATCCATTTTCTTCACATTCCTTATAAAAAAAGATTATTAAATGTCTTGTACAGCAGAAAATTATAATTAAATTAAAAAGGTTAAAGAGAAAAATGGCTAACCGGAACTGCTTGCTGTGTGGAAGTTTTTGCTTCTTGTTCTTGGTTCCATCTTCAATATCTTCAGCATTGTAAAGAAAAGATGGATCTGAAGGTAATCCCAAGTGTCTTTTTCTCCAAGCATCAATAAACACTCTGGCAATTTGTGTCAATGGACTACCAACTAATTTCTTGAAACGGTATCGTTTTGTGCCCGATAGAAATACTATTAGGCCTATCACAATAGCACAAGCACATATACCGTACCCATATCTTCTTCCTATATTATCTTGAATATAAACAAGAACTGTAACCGCTCCAAGTGACCCTATATTTATTAGGAAGAAGAACCAATGAAAAAAACTAGTCATTTGTTTTCTTTCTTTTTCGTCTGTCTCGTCAAATTGGTCAGAACCAAACCCTGACACACTTGATTTCAGACCACCAGTGCCAAGTGCGTACATATATAAGGCTAAGTATAGAACTGTCAGTTGCATACCGCTTGCCGGAATGCAACCGGTGTCGTTCACGCATTTCGGTGGCCTTAAGCTTGGAATTGTAGTTGAGATTGTTAAGATTGTGATACCCTGCAATTAGCCAAAAAAAAAATAAATAAATAAAGAGTGAATGGAAAAGAAACAAATTATTATATATTAATAACAAGGCAAAAATAATTTGTATTGGAGAAATTATTAGACGGGATAAAAGTATAATCCTCTGTTCATATAAAGATAAATGAATCAATATTCATATAAGTTTATTTTTATATGAGTAGAATGAATATATATTTATAATGTACAGTTTGATGTCTAAAAAAAAGAAAAATGTAATTAACATATACCCATAAACTTAAAGTTGAGGTGCCTCGTGTAATAATAAGGCATATATTTGTATATTATCATTTTTACAAAAAAGAAGAAAAAAACATATTATAATTATTGCCCATTAATTTATATATCATGTACCCACACATTTTCATTTTTCATTTTTTGTTTTTTTTTTTTTAAAAATGTGGTTTAAATAGAGGTTGGTGACTTACCATGGCTTGAACGGTGGCAAAGATGGCGATGGTGAGATACCTGTCAAGAAATTAAAGAAAAGTTAGAAAAAAACAAAAATCTTGATAGAATGGAAAGAACAAGAAAGAAAGAAATTAAAGAAAACTTAGAAAAACATGAATCTTGACTGAAAGAAGAAGAAGAAGAAAGAAAGAAAAAAAGAAAGATGATATATATACAAACCTCCCAAGAAAGGTATCAGCAATGAAGCCACCAAGCAAACACAACATAAAAGTGGTTCCAAGGAAGTTGGTGACAGTATTAGCAGAGGTAGCATTGCCAAGGTGCATAGTGTCCGTCAAATAAGTCACAAGATTAACAACAATACCAAGTGTAGTTAACCTCTCCACAGCTTCTCCACCAACAATCATGGCGGCGCTGGTCCACCCACCAGTTTTCGACCGTTCAGCTGGCCGGCCCTTGTAGTCCCAAGCATCTGGGAGGGTTTTTCCCTGTGTTTGAGGGAGACCATTACTATCCATGAATTGGTCTTTGTGTCTGTCTTCAGACTACCGACAGCTACAGAGATACCAGAGAGGAGAGAGAGAAAGAGATGTGAATACTGAAAGGAAATTCTGTGGCACGTTATGGGCTAGGATGGTGGGGTTTTTATAGTGGGAAATCATTAGGAACCTTAGTTGTAATGTTAAAATAAATTTATATTAATTATAATTAAATAATCTTGGATAAAGTACCACTTATGGCCCGTGGGATTATGGATTTAATTAATTAATTATATAATTATACCTCTACAGTATTATTTGGAACCATGGTTAGACAACTTTAGGCAGGTTAGTCGGATGTGTCTGTCTATGCTTGCTGGTATTATTTTCCTCACAATCCTAACTATTAATGAACAAATTAATGGATTGATTAACAACATCATCGAATGTTGTTATGAATTATTAATACACAAATGCCTAAGTTGGACTTCGCAATGAAATTGGATGAAATTTTATTAAAAATAATTTAAAAAAATAAAAATTTTAATTTATTAATCGGATATGATTATAATTGAGTATAATTCATTAAATTTACAAATCAAAATCGTATATTAGCTTAAAATTTATTAATAACAAAGAAAGTGAGCCATATTTTCCTATTCATCATATAAAGTAATTTTTGGATTATGCTACCAAACTAAATAGTAATTACTCTATTCTCTTTCTAACTCTTTCACATATATTGCAAGTGTAGTAATAATGAGCATGTAAATATATACTCAAACATGTTTTACCTTATCTATCCTTGTGGATATGTAGCCAACTTGTTTTACCTTATCCATCTATTATTATTATTATTATTATGTACTAAGAGGAGGAATGTGTTGATAGACAAGAATATTTTTAACTATTATTATTAATTATTAAGTTATCCCACTAAAACTTTTTCTATTTATACACTAATTTCATTTCATTCTACATATTAATAGACAAATATACCTAATTATAAAATAATTAAAATTTATTTATTTACTCCTATAAAACTCCCTTAATAAGTTGTAGGCATTCATCAAAATTTCAAATTAAGAATTCTAAAATTTAAGTCAATAATTTTTAGATATTATATGTTGTATCTTATATATTTCTTGTATTTTAATAACTGGTAATATGGTCTTATTATAATTATTATAGATAATTTAGATTTTTATTATTATTATTATTATTATATAAGGAAATTTTTATTAAATTAGGATTTATTTATTTTTATATATTCTTATAAAAAGAACTCATCTATCAAATTTTTAAATTATTTATCAAATTCTAAAAGTTTGTCGAATTTTTTATATGTCATTTTTCATTTTATAAATTTTCAAGATTTTTTTATTTATTTATGGGATTTTAGTGAGTCAAATTTTATAAAAATTATATTTTAATCAAATTTTCAATGTCATTAGCTAGCCTAATATTTTTTTTTTTTTATAATTTAAGTTAATTATATATCATAGTAATAGAAGATATGGTTTCAATTCAATTTCAATTTTTTTATTATTTTAAATTATAATTTTTATGTATTAATCATCATTCTATATAATTATATTATTTTAAATGTAAATAATTATCTAACTAATTACTAAAATTCTTTCAATTTGTCATATATATTAATCAGTAGGAATAAGAAATCCTATATTAATTGTCTATTATATTCATTGCCTCTCTTTTTTTTTTTAAATGTCATCACAATTTATTATGAGAAAAAGAATATGGATTTGAATTTCCTTTTTTTAGTACAAGATTGGTGAGTTAAGATTTACTTTTTTTTATTATTATTATTTTAGTTTTGTTGTTCTTTACCTTGCATATAAATACTAATAGCTAATATGATAGTAATTATAGTAATAATTAATGGATGTAGCTTCTCAGTAAATTAATATTACAAATTGTAGCCTCTTAATTTTGTGTTTTCATAAGCATTTGTAGCTTATAAATTTTATTTTATAATTTTATGGATAATTTAATAATTAATTCTTTAATTAACCTGTTTAATAATAGTTTTGGGGATTAATGTGGATATATTTTCTTATTTACAATAATTAACAACCATGAAGTTTATTATTATTTTTAAGGTACCAAAATATTGATTTGGTCCCAAAAAAACATGTAAATGAACTTTGTGTTGTTTTCATTAGTGTATCATTATAGTATAATTTACTTTTGGTAAAGAGGAATGTTAACCATTTTATCATGAAAAAAAATAATTATAGAGCTTAATTATGAATACGAATATTTCTAATCAATGTATTATATCTTTAAGCTAGAGAATTGTTTATAATTGCAAAATAATTAGGTAGCCAAAAAAATTTAATTGCCAATTAACTATAGTTTGATTTCATCAAATTGATTTAAAGCCCATTTTTAACACTATACACTATGACTTTAATATGATAAATTAATGTATGATTAGCTTTTATGAATTTATCTTCAATTTAAATTTTTTATTCAAATCTATATTTATTTTTTGTTGAAAAGAATTTTGAAGAAGTTATTTAAGAAAAATAAATTTGATCTTTAATAAATTATTTTATTTCATTTATTTATTAAGTTTGAAAATTATGTAATTTTATTATTGCAATATTTGAAATTACTATCAGTATTTAATTTTGATTTTAAAAAAGAAAAGAAAAACAACAGAGTAAACGATTTTGCAAAATTCTCTGTCCAAAAAATTACTAAACATATTATTGATTTGAAAAGATTATTTGTATTTAGTTATTATTTTCTAGTTTTTAAGTTATCATTATCTTGTAATATCCATGTCCAGAAAATGTTTTATTATAGCTTATGTAGAGTATACAGACTAAATGAAGCTTTTGTAGAATCATCTCATCACCAAATTATAAATATTTATGGATACAATATTGTGAATCATTTTAATTTCCTTGTTAATGTCATATTAAATGCCTACAGCTTCTTCATGTTAGCCTCACACATGTCCAATTGCTTTCACATTAATTCACAAAAAGTATAATCACGCACGTTATTGTGAAAGTTTTTCTTCTTCGTTTAAACTTTAAAAGTAATTAATAATCATCACAATTTGCAAGCAATTACCTATAAATTAAATATCATTGACATTTGGCAAACTTTTTTTCTTTCTTTTTGTGTTAATGGTTGAAAATCTTTCTGCTATAAGCACCATTGAAATTTTTAGTGGCTTTAGAAAATTAAAAATTATCATACTACAATAGTATAGGTCATTTCCTCCTAAAAAAATGAGAAAGTCAAAGAATCTAGCTAATTGATGGATTAACTATGATTCTTAATTAAATGGTAGGTCCTTCATTTTCTCTTCTTTTTCCATAAATAAATAATATATATATATACACACACACACATTCAACATAAATTTTTTCATTCATAAAATGATTGTGCACCATTGTATCAAGTTACACATGATGGATTTGCATGTAGATCTTATCTAATAGATAAGTATACTATATCATTGAGGATTAATGACTTAATTTTCATTGACGATAAATGCTTAGGATTGAATGCCGTTAATAATAATTTAATTTTTCAATACTCAAAGAAATAATAATGGGTTAACGAAAAAATGAAGATTATATATTATATATAGTAGGTGTTAGAATTTAATTTTAGACAATATTTCCATAAAAAAAATTATCATTAATTTTAATTTTGACAATTCAAATTATTTATCTTATTTTATGTCTTATTTTTTATATATTTTTTATATGTTACAGTGTTTATAAAAAAATATTAATTATCAAAATATTTTGAAAAAAAATAATATATATTATATAAGAGACATTAAATTGAGATAAAGAAATTGATAGAGAATCTGTATTGTAATTTTGGATGTTGGATAGCAATTAGCATCCACAGATATCAAAGGTGTTTAGTGATGGTAATTTGTTGATAGCTAGTAGTAACTTCGGCATCAGACAACAATATAAACTAATAAATGATGATAATTAATCTGAATTAACGTTGCTATTACCGCCACTTGGTTGGATTACTCTAGCCTTCTTCAATTAAGGGTGTGCAATTGATGGATTTGATTAATAATTTTCATAGAAATTAAATATTAATTAAATCAATCAAATAGAAATAATCACAAAATTTTATTAGCTAAATTGAAATGTTAAATTTTAGTTAAATTGATTATATTATTTTTTATTTATTAAAAAAATAAATATTATAAAATATATTTTATTTTAAATTTAAAAATATTATGAGTATTTCTCATTTATAACATTGAAATTTTATTTTCCTAAAAAAAAAAAATTTGAAAATTTCTAATTTCTTTATATTGTAAAAGAAGTAATTTGTGGCATTAAATAATGTCATATAATATTAAATATAAATAAATATTATATTCTAATATTTCATAAATTTAAGTATTCAAACTAATTATATATCAATTAAATAATACATTCATAAAAGAGATGAAAAATGTAAAAAATATAAACTAATTGACAAATTGAAATTTATAATTTATTTATCTTAAAAAATGAAAAAAATAAGTAAATTGGATGGTTAGATTAATTTGGTAAATGAAATTATTTAACAGAATTGAAAATTAAAATTTTTATATTTTTTAATTAAATCAAACTCGATTATTTCAATCAATCAAATTAATTTAACTAAAATACATTGATTCTATTAAATGTATTAATTTTTACCAATTAATACCTAACCCTATATCCAATAACTAAGTTTCCTTACATAGAAACCAATATATATCTTGTGGAGATTAACTCTCTCTTATATATATATATA